>CABHPP010130233.1:0-10937 GCA_902168425.1 Peromyscus attwateri | reverse complement strand
TTTTTTTTTTTTTGAGACAGGGTTTTTCTGTGTAGCTTTGAACCTTTCCTGGAACTCACTCTGTAGCCCAGGCTAACCTTGAACTCACAGAGATCCACCTGCCTTGGCCTCCTGAGTGCTGGGATTAAAAGCATGTGCCACGACCACCTGGCTTCAGGTCCTTTTTCATAAGGGTGACTCCAGCAGCTGATTGTCTACCCTGTTTCCCCCATCAGTGTACACAATAAACTTTCCCTTCTATTCTGGTCTGAAGGTAGAAACTACGCTCCACGTGCAAATTCTTTTCCTTTTCCTGAAATAGATATTTAATTGCATGACTCAAATGTATGATTTTGAAACTCTGAGGTAGTCCAGTCATTCCATTTAAAACTTTGCAAGTGTAATATAGAGGACAGCAAGGTCACTGCCCTGGAGAGCAACAGACTGGGACCAAAGTTAATTATATCAACATAAGAGTGCTTGTCTCAGAAACATTTTTTTTTTCTAAAAGGCTAGAAGTGTAGCTGTTCTAGAATCAATATGCCTTCCAAGAAAAAAAAATTACCCCATACACTTAAGGGATTAATAAAGAAAAATCTCTTGAATGATAGCATGAATGAATCTCTAGTTTGCATTCTACATATGCTGTCATTCTTGTATCTTTTAGGTTCAGACTCCAGTTTCCACTTCGGAAAATTTAAATACAAATAGGTAACTTGCCAGTCTAGACACTTAAGTTGATAGGAGAGTTACACAGCTAAGAAATTCCCAGAATTATTTTTTAAGTACACTAGAGACCTGAAACAGCAGGACCTTCTTCAAGGACAGGGTCCTGAGATGAATGTCACAGGGGATGAGAAAGATAGGACATGTAGAAGATAGAAAAGATAAAAGCTGGGTTGGGGAGGTCTTGCACAAGCTATGTCCCTTGACAAGTAAGCTTCTTAAGAAGAAAAGCATGTTGTATACTACTTCCAGCTGGGAAATGGAAAGAAATGAGGAACTTCTAGGAAGTGAGCAGAAGTATCATACAATTGGACACTCAGTAGTGGGCTAATCAAACAAGGAAACAGAAAGGAAACACAGTGTATCTGAAGAACATTACTGACTAAGCCCACAGTGGCCACAGCTACATATAGTGTAAAGAGTTGGGTTCTCGGGATTTGAGGCAACCCCTCTCCACAAAGGTACTGGTCCAGACCATTACCAGTTCTCCCAAGCATATTCCTAGGTTTAGAGGAGGAGCTCTCTTTTATTATCAATACATCAGGCCTTCAGGGAAAGCTCCTAATGTCTAGGCCCCAGGCTGTTACTAGCTCTCCCAAGAATGTTCCTCCTCCCTGCCCGAGGGCCTAAATAAAAGCCTTGTTTGACCAGGCCAGTCCTTAACACAACAGTGTTTTACTTTTCAAATAGTTGTCACTTGGTGTCATATTACCCATCTGGCAGAACTATGCTTTACTCTAGAAGAAATCTGGAACTTTATGGCATGCCAGGCTTTAAGGTTAGTTGTGACCCTGTAATGCCTCCTTGAGCAGCTTGATAGAGGCTCATTCTTTGATATGGGGATAGGCCTAGTGAATGGTTATAAATCAAGAGTGGCTTCTCTGTAATGGTTTGGAGTCAAATATCTGGAAAATCTTAGTGAACAAATATGTATCCTAGCATCCTAATCTCTAACTGGCCTGGTTAGTATATACTTACCTTTTAGGTGCTTTAAAGGCAGTCCTCATTCAGCTAAATTCTACTTTGTGAGACTTACTGTGTCTTAAGCATTGGTAAATCATTGAATCACCAATTTTAGTGTTCTACATCACTGTGTAGTAGTGGAATGCTACCCAACACATGAAATGCCTTTCAGAACCTCTACAAAATTCACTATAAATGGGTCTTACACATAAAGCTTAAATGAAAGTGTGAATATTTATAAGATACTGGAGAAACTAGGCCTCTCAGAGTTTGGCAACCTGCTTTCCATGGATGCAACAAAAGCATGGTGAAGTTGATTAGAAAGATGTTTCTATACACAGCTTCATGCTTCCAAAGCTCTGAGCAGAAGGATTCCATAGAGCAAAGTTATTCAGAGGCCTGCCCCTGGGCATAGGAAGTTTCAAGTACCACATGGGACCTAACAGGACAGAGATTCTGCAGGCAGGTTCCCACCCAGATCTGGGGAGGACCCACCACATAGTTTCTGCACCTTACCATCTGCTCCTTCCCATCTGGGGACAGCAGCCTCATGCTCACCATGTTGTGGTTTCCCTGCTTGCCCAAACTTTCTGCTCAGCTCCCTGCAACAACAATCATAGCACACCACACAAAAGAACTGGCTCCAGCTTCTCTTCAAAGCCAAGCTTGAAGCTGGTGGCAAGAAAGACCATGCACAACCTCTGACTGGCAGGTCACCTAGAGGGCTTGATTGGCAAGTGTGGCCTGAGTGACAAGAGCACCTCCAATAGGTTTTCACTATGCTTAAAGGCACAACATAGTGGTTTCTGGCCATGTCTTTCACCACAGACAAAGACCTTTTCTAGATCTGCAAATATATGCATTTCAATAGCACTTGCCCCTGGCTCCAATACCTGACCCTACTATCTTCCTGTGCTCCATAAGCAATTCTCCTTCTTCCTCCTGGACATAATGTTCCTAGCTATCTTTTACAGACCACTGTACCATATGGGTTAAGTGACTCCCTGGCCCACGGTGGAATAGTGCCCAGAATAATAACAATTAAAGAGAGATTTTTAGGACACACAAAAAGAAGTTGTGCTGTGGTTTCATACTGAGGTAAGGTGAACTGAAGATGCTTCTTACCAGGTTGTCACAAGGACTTCAGACAACCAGAAAAGAAAAGGAGGAACCAGATCTTAAACAAGATAATAGGTCTTTCAGAAGGCTGGATGATGGCTCCAGTGTTTTAGAAGGTTTTTTGTTTTTGTTTTGTTTGTTTGTTTTTGTGTTTTGTTTGTTTATTTGTTTGTTTTTTTCCTTAAAATTCAGACCAAACTCTTGGAAAATAAATTAATATTAAAAAGAGTAGGCTTCGCAGAAAATTGAATACTTAGAGAATGATGAAGCAAGGAAGAATGTCTTTATGAACACTATTCCTAGTCATCACCTCATCCCTGGATGGCAGGTTAAAAAAAAGAAAAAAAAACCAGCTGCCTTATTCAAGGTTCTCTACATGAACAGACTGGGTGAATGAATCGCTCCATGTATGTAGAAAGTGGATTTATTAAAATGTCTCACAAACTGTGGTCCATGTTGTCCAATGATGACTGCCTACCAATGGAAATTTGAAGCATCCAGTAGCTGTTCTGTCCAAGAGGCTGCATGCCTCAGCTGGTCTTCACTATACACCACAATTCTAAGGAAGTAGACTCTAATGCTAGTAAAGAAATAAAGTTGATAGCCAGAGCTAGGGCAAGTGGACAAAAAGAGAGAGCTTCCTTCTTCAATATCTGTAGCAGGGTCCTTGTTGTTCTTTTTGGGTGTGGGGGCCAAGTAGGCGCAGAGTCAAGCCACACAGACTCCAAGAGAATGTCCAAACAACAAGCTCAGTTTATTCAGGAAGAGGCAAGCCTTATATACCCTCCACTCCACCCTGGGGGAGGTCTAATGAATATGCATCTGCTAGTATGACATGGCTGCTCCTCATTGGTCCAGGTCATCTCCAGATCATGTTTCAGCTGCTGTTGCTAAGACCATCAGGCAGACCCAAGCTGGGTCTCAGAAAGTATATTTTTTACTGGTTTGAGCCGTGTGGCTCTCAAGCTTGTTAGGGATGAGTCATCCCACAAATATCCTTCATATATGTCAGCTGCTCTCAGAAGGTACGTTCCAGATTAAAGGTGGATCTTATTCTTTGTTTGATTGGGGTTTTTTTTTTTTTTTTGGTATTTTCAAGGCAAGATTTATCTGTGTAGCCCTGGAACTCACTCTGTAGACCAAACTGGCCTCAAACTCAGAAGATCTGACTGCCTCTGCCTCCTGGGTTCTGGGGTTAAAGGTGTGCACTGACAACAAGCTGCTAAATGTGGATCTTCTCACCTCAAATCATCCAGATTAAGATGGGTCTTTAATTTTAAAACATTTAAGAAAAATCTCTTACAGTTGTACCAACTCTTTGGGTTCTAATTCATTCCAGAGGTAGTCAATTTGACTACCAAGAATAGCCATCACAATAGCCAAGACAGAAGAAATAAAAAAGATTTCCTACCTGCAGGAGTCAAGGAGAGGATGTGAGTTATTTTCAAAACAATGCTTTTCCTAAACAAAGGAAGCATGTGGATTTTATGTAGGAAGTCTGGACTCATTCATGTAGCATACTGCCTATTCCTAAGCACACTCAGTTAACAAATCCACTTCTGATCATGATCACAATATAAGAGCAAAGACATTTAGGGACATTATTATGGCAAAGTTATGCAGAAACATATATAAATTTAAAAAAAAATGATGGAAAGAAATGCCTCTGGCATGTTCATCTTGTACCACAAGGTTTTAGCTGAAAATCAAGTACATGACATTGTAAAAAGCATATTGTATTCAGGACTATATGACCTGTCAATCTTGATGTTTGATCTAATAGATAACTGCACTAATGCCACAATTCTCACAGATACAAAACATAGAGAACACAAATACAGAAAACTTCAAGGAAAAGTCACCTAACACCACTGTATGTTCTGCTCCTAGATGGATGGTTATAATGATCTCTATTAACCTCAGAACAAAACTGCTTTTGCCTGTCATCAGATTTGCTCAGCAGGTCACAGCTCCTTCCATGCAAGACCAGCAGGAATTCATTTGAACTAGCCATGGATTGTTGTCTTGCTCAGGGATTAACATCACTGTAAAGAATTTCATTCTTTCCTATTTCTAACTTTTAAAAAATTATTTATACAATATTTTGCCTGTATGTGTCTGTGTGTAGAGCCTACCAATGCCAGAAAAAGGCAGGAAAGGCCCGGGACTAGAGTTACAACACCTGGTAAGCTAACATGTGGGTTCTGCGAATGGAACCTGGGTCCTCTATAAAAACACCCAGTGCTCTTAATTGCTGAGCTGTTAATCTAGCCCCCTTTTCATTTAAAATTTATATCAATAAATTGTTAAGTAAAAGATATTACATCACTTTCCCTTTTTATCTCTTCATTCCATCCCTTCCCAAATCCTTTCCATCTTCTTCCTTGTTAAGTGTGGGTGAATAAGTATGCTGAAATACATTAATACAACCTGCTGCATCCATTTTTGTTAGTTGTATGTATATGGATAATGGGCTGACCATGTTGTATTAGATAAACATTTAGGGAGCTCATATTTGCCTGAGGTGAATTGTCTCTGGAGAATTCCACGTTTTAATCAGCATCTGGTGTGTGACCCTGACTGGGCTATCTTAGATAGAAACATAATCAAGAATAGAAAACTTAGGTTGGAAAATACCTTACTAGTTAAGAGCACTGAGGATTCTTCCAGAGCATCCAGCTTCCATTCACAGTACATATAGAGAGTCACTAATATCTGTAACTTGAGTATTAGGGGTCCTGACACCATCTCCTCACCTCCCTGTCCACCATAAGAAGAGGAGACTTAGACCCTAAAAATTATTTTTCAAGCTGAGAGTGGTAGCCCATTTTTAGTGCCAGCAAAAAGGGCACAGAGGCAGAAAGATCATTGTGAGTTTTAAACCCTGTGCCACATTCAGACACACACACACACACACACACACACACACACACACACACACACACAAGAAGAAAGCTGAATTATATACAAGAAAATGAGGATTGAAGAGACGGAACAATAAAATAAAATAAAATGGTGCACACTTGTAATCCCAGCACTTCTTGAAACATAGAAGGATCAGAAGTTCAAGGATTCAAATGAGGTCAAGGTCAGTCTGGGCTACCTGAGAGCCTGTTGCAAAAAACTAAAATAAATAAATAATAGCAACACTGTCAAACAGAGACAAGATCAAACCAATTTCCTACAATGGGGCAAAAACTCTGGAAATGGAACAAAGGCTCAGCAAGTAATAGCAGTGATTATTTTTCTTGGGGACTGGGTTTGATTTCTGGCATCCACATGGAAGCTAACAGTCATCTTTAATTTCAATTACAGGGAATCTGACATCCACTTCTGGCCTTGATAGGTACCAGAAATGCAAGTGGTATGCAGACATACATGTAGACAAAGTACAAACA
Source organism: Peromyscus attwateri (assembly GCA_902168425.1). NCBI lineage: Eukaryota > Metazoa > Chordata > Mammalia > Rodentia > Cricetidae > Peromyscus > Peromyscus attwateri. The sequence goes on along the minus strand of CABHPP010130233.1, from coordinate 4,752 downwards.
GGTAACCTTTAAAAGAAGCTACTATCTTCTAGTAAGAAATGTGCTAAGAAAAAAATTGGAGCAAGAGTGGCTACATATGGTGTGAGCTATGAACATAAAAAGGCAATAGTTTAAAAAGAAGCACCTGGATTGCATACATAGTTTTACTAAGGCTGAATTAAAAACAAGGAGCACTCTTGGATTCTGACTATGCTTAATTTCTTTTTTACCTCCTTCTTAACCCAGGGTCCCTACATTCAGAGAAATCACCAAACTGATTCTAAAATCCACTGTGGGTAAGCAGGTCTAGTGCTGTGATGAAGCAAGGCACTGAGTTTCCCAACAAGGAACACAACCTGTTCTCAGGGGCCTAGAAGAACATACTCTGGGACTGTAGGAAAACTTTATTCCTTAATTTGTATTATTCTGGACTTTTCTGGTATATTGCTTCTGTTATAGAAAAGTAGTTATACTTCACTTAAACATACATAATGTCTCCAAACTTCCATAGGACTGAAAACATATCCTGAATTTAAGTAATCTGAACTCAAAAATCCCAACTTCCAATTGAAAAAAAATCTGTCCCAATGATTATCTACTTGTAAGCAAGAACTACATTTGTTAGCAGATTTCACATTTGCTGGAATACACAATCATTTATTTAGACATTTATTATGAGATAAAACAACTGGAAGATAAATGATAGTTTACTGGACACACACCTGTAATCCCAACTCTTGAAATGTAGTAGGATTACCCCAAGTGTGAGACCAGCCTGGTTTATATAGATGAATTCCAGGAAAGCTACCCAGCAAAACTAGCTCAGATATATTAATTAATTCATTAATTATAATTTTATAAACAGGGAAAATATGATTTAGCTACAACAATTTTTAGGTTTGTGACAAAATGAAAGACATTTCCTTACACACAGTCTCAATACCACCCACAAGAAAACCAGGAGCCTTTTTCAAAAATAGGATATATGAAACAAAAATCCTTAAAACCTAAGAAATGAAGTTATCTATCAGCACAATTATCCTATTATAAGAAAAGTAAATGAAGTAAAAACTAATACACAAGACTGATTAAGCAAAGGGCTTGATCTCTTTACTAAAATCATATCAAAGAAAAAATATTTTCATATATCAAACAAGTGTTTCTAAGAAAGAGATCAGCTCAGTGGCAGAGCAACTCCCTAGCATGAGCCCCGGTTGGGTTTCACTCCATGATGAAATTGTCTAGAATAATGAATCTAAGATATGCAAAAAATCATAATTCTAAAATCAAGTAAGCTCTTTATAATGTTGATTTAGAACTAACTTGTGTAGACATGGGCCAAAAAGGACAAAAAACAAATAGAAATCACACAGATTGGAATGAAAAACAAGTTATTCTCCAACTCTGAATCAAAACCTATGAAGTATAAAAAAAGGAGCAACATTTTCACAGTTTACATCTATTTATCATCTTATCTATATAAGCTGGACAGTGAGTTGTGTGGGGTTAAGAACATCAAGACAAGGTCATCCTCGGGTGAATATGGAATTCAAAACCACCTCAACCTACTTAAAGACCAGGTCAGAAAATCAGTAATTCTGGTCTAAAATTTTTAGCTCACATGTATAATTTTATTTTTTTATTTTTTTTTTTTTTTTGGTTTTTCGAGACAAGGTATCTCTGTGTAGCTTTGCGCCTTTCCTGGAACTTGGCGTCCGGCGTATAATTTTATATCTTCAAAGCACAATGAACATTGACATTTAGTGGTCATATAAAAATTATCTCAGTCAGGTGTGGCAGCATGGACTTTATTCCCAGGACTCTGGAGTCAGAGGCAAGCAGATCTCTGAACTTGAAGTCAGCCTGCTCTACTCGGCAATGCTAGGCCCACCAAGAATAAATATTGAGATTGTTTCAAAGACCCTAAATGAAGACCAGGCATGCTGGTGAAAGTGTTTATCCCCAACACTTGTGAGTCAGAGGCAGAAAGATCTGTCTGTGAGTTCAAGGTCAGCCTGGTCTACATGTAAGTTCCAGGACAACCAGGGCTACAAGGAAAGAATGTGTCAAAAAAATAATAATAAGGTCTATTTATGTTATATCAAAATATTAAAGACTTTATTATTTAAGCCTAAAGAGTCTTTAAAATTTTAGTGTCTTCAACAGTCATGGCCTTTTATGTGCTGATAAAGATTTAAAATGATTATTCTAAACCATTAATATTAAATACAAAGATATTTTATGTATCGGCTTCTAATAGGAGCCAAAGTATTCAAGTATCATACTTCCAAAATATACCTTATGGCTACCAGAAAAGACTTGCTCTATGAAGTCAGAACTTTTCCAAACATGCTGTTATGTCATACAATAAAGAACAAAATTTGAAGAAAAAAAATGCAATCTTTGTAAATTTATTCAACACACATATTCTAAATGTTCTTATATACTAATACTGGTTATAAAAGTTTCTCTGTGTGTGTGTGTGTGTGTGTGTGTGTGTGTGTGTGTGTGTTTCTGTGATCTGTGTGTATTTGAGTGTGTGTTTTTATGTATGTGTTTGTGTGTGTATTTGTGTGTAGTTTATGTGATGTGTGTGTATTTGTGTTTGTGTTTATATCTTTATGATTTTGTGTGTATGTTTATATTTGTGTTTGTGTGTGTTTGAGTAGTGTGTGTGTATTTGCATGTGTAATGTGTGTGTGTTATGTGTATGTTGTGTGTATATTTGTGTGTGGGGGGAAGAGAGGGAGGTATTGTGGTCTTTGTGTCTGTTTGATGTGTGAGTGCAGGTACATTCTATATCTCATATGTAGTGGCCAATGGACACCTTTTAGGACTTGCTTCTCTCTACCATAGGTTCCCAGGAACAATCATATTGCACTAGCACAACAAAGTGCTTTGATCTGATGAGTCACCTGAAGATCTCACAAATATATATAAATAAGCTTTATAAAGTAATTGCTGACATTTAAAATCAGTGCAAATAAATGCTGATGGATTTCAGAAGGCCTAGGAAGCAGTTTCAGGCCTGGTAGTGGAGAAGATGACAAGATATTGCATGTGGTCTGCTTTGGGGGGATGACAGTGCTGGGAAAGGCTTTATGGTAGCTGGCTGTACCAAGAATAAATGAGGGGAAAAAAGTCAGTGCAAATATACTGTGTTATGTGATTGTGTTTTGAACATACAATAACTAACTCAGGATTACTACTGAACCATCTTAGGTCAACTTCATGAGTTGGGAGATGTTATTGCTTAAAATAATTTTATCTAAAGCAATAGTGGCTACAGTTACCCAAATTCACTGTATCCACTAGTCTATGTAGTTGCTAACACCAGTTTGAAATTTCTTTAGTGCTAAACATTAGGTAGATGCCTTTGCTGCAGGACAAAGTTGGCAATTGAAGATGCATACAAATTATAATACCATCCATTAGTATAGGCAGGTGATAGGGAAGTCCTTATACTTTAAAATATACAGAGTATATGTACTAGCAAATGATCCCTCTAGTTTGGAGATTTCACATGGTACCATGCTGAGAGTTATTCTTTCTGTGTAACTCTCTAGAGCTGCAAATTACAAATATCTACATTATATCATTTTTATTTAAAATTTCATTTTCTAGGATTCATCTCCTAACTGCCATCATTCAGAGTAACTCAGATGGTGTTGAATAAGCTGGAGTAAGCTCTTCTTGCAATCCTGACAAGCAGCCAAACTTGGTTACGATTACTCCACACATGTTGAGTATTTAAATCCCATATATTATCCACCCTCAATACTGTGAATGGCACAATGGATGTGAACAAATGCCCTCAGTCTCTGCAGATTCTGTTATATAGCTCTCATTGGCTGAACCACTTTCATTTCTAACTCTACAAGAATCATAAAACCTAGCTCTTCTGGTCTAACACTAATTTTTTTATGATTTGTAAGGGTACATGTCATATAAGCACAGCACTCCAAACCTGGGAGGAAAGCTGCCATGAATCATTGGCCTCCCTGGGTGAGATAGCAAAACAACAAACCAATTCCACTCAGGATAGTAAGGGCAGAAAGAAAACCACATTTGAGGTACCATTTTTTGTTCCAACTTTCTTCTCTGTTGCTGTGATTAAATCCCCTTACCAAAAGTAGCTCAGGTAATGAACAGCTTTATTTGGTTGATATCCTAGGTCATATTCCATCCTTGTGGGAGCTTAGAATAGAAACTCAAGCTAATAAATGAAGACAGAATGCTGTGGGATGTTCTGTATGTCAAATGTGTTGTTCTGGTTAATAAATAAAACATTGATTGGCCAGTAGCCAGGTAGGAAGTATAGGCGGGACTAACAGGAGAATTGAGAGAACAGGAAGTCAGAGAGAGAGAGAGACACTGCCAGCAGCTGCCATGACAAGGAAGATGTTAGGTACTGGTAAGCCACGAGCTACGTGGCAAAGTATAGATTAACAGAAATGGGTTAATTTAAGATATAAGAACAGTTAACAAGAAGCCTGAGCCTTTAGGCCAAACAGTTTAAATAATGTAAGTGTCTGTGTATTTATTTTATAAGAGGGCTGTCGGACTGCCGGGGCTTGGCAGGACCTGGAGAGAAAACTCTCTAGCTACAACAGAACATGAGGAAACACTACTTCCAAGTTTTCTCTCTTGCTTTGTCATGGTCTTGTGCTAAGGTAGATCTCTTATACAAACTAGGCCCACTTGCTTAGAGATATTGCCAACTCAGTAGAAGAAACTTCAAATGTCAGTCATAATAAACACAATCTCTCCCAG
>CABHPP010130232.1:2631-35823 GCA_902168425.1 Peromyscus attwateri | reverse complement strand
ATAGAAACAACATGCTACCCTCCCCCAATCATTAGAAGTTTCTTTGTTTTGTATATCACTAGTTAAATGGTACCAACAGTTTCACTCTTTTTTAAAGGTGATTTTTAACTTACACTTAACATAAGAAAGGTATTCAGTGAATTTTCACACTGTGAGTATACTGTGTATCTATCACCCAAGCCAGAAACTTCTCAATACCACTCCACTTCTAGTCCATACTCATCAATGTGGCTAAAGATTAAAGGATACTGATTTCTAACAATAGGTTAGTTTTTCCTGGCTTTTAAGTATATATATATATATATATATATATATATATATATATATATATATATGATATGACCTTCCTTCTCTTCCCCTTCTATCTTAGTTAATGTTTCTATTGCTGTGAATAGATACCATAACCATGGCAACTCTTATAAAGAAAATATTCAATTGGGGTAGCTTGATTACAGTTTCAGAGGTTCAGTCCATTATCATCATGATGGGGAGCATGGCAGATGCAGGCAGATGTGGTGCTGGAGTAGCTGAGAGTCCTACATCTTGCAGGCAGCAGGAAGTGGTCTGAGACACTGAGTGGTATCTTGAGCATATATGAGACTTCAAAGCCACCTCCATAGTGGCACACTTCCTCCAACAAGGCCACACCTCCTAATAGGGCCACTCTCTTCGGGGGCCATTTTCTTTCAAACCACCACACTTTCCATTCCCTTCTTCACTTTCCTTTCATGCCCTTCTTTCCTGAGATAGTATCTTATATATAGCCCATGTTTGCCTTGAGCTTCCAACTGCCCTTCTAAATGCTAGAGTTAAGGCATGTGTCACCACACCACCCATTTCTAATTTCTTTCATTTGAAATTGTGTTTATAAAACTCATGCATATTTATTGTATACTGTTGCAAACTCTTCATTCTCACTGTAAATTGGAATGCCATTCTGTAAGTGTACCAAACTTATGAATTCTATAGTTGAATCTCTGAGTTATAATCTAGTGTTAGGCTCTTATAACACAACTTGTATATATCCTTTGGTAAAGATACGTATATGGTAGATCATTTTTTAAATTAAAGATGTTTTAGAGATATTTCTAAAGAGTATATCTGTGGTCTATGTCCCCCTCACATACATTTAAAAGAAAAAAATTTTATCTAGATCTTTTGAGGCTTATTTTCATTTTTAATTTGTCCACAAGCACATGCATTTGTGTGTGTGTGTGTGTGTGTGTGTGTGTGTGTGTGTGTGTGTGTGCAGGTTGTGAGCCACCCAAAATGGGTTTTAAGAATATAACTTGGGTCCTCTGGAAGAGCACAAATACTATTAACCACCTAGACATCTTTCTAGTTCCTTTGATCTGGAATTTAAATACTGATTTCTGCCTTTAAGATTCTGTGATATTTAATTATTTGATAATTTCATGGATGTAGACAGCGTATTTTGACCATATATTCACCTTCGTTCAAACTCCTTCCTGACTGACCCATCCCAACTTTGTGTCTTCTTTCTTTATAATCTACTAAGGCCAAGATTCACTATTCATATGCTCATGGGTATTGAGCCATTCACATGGTCCATGGAACATGGTTGATCTACCAGGGACCACATCCTTAAAGAAACTGGCTTTCCCTCCCTAAGAAGCCATAAACTGGCAACAGCTCCTCAGTTAGTGGTGGAGGCCATTAAGCAGTACTTAAAGCATTCCACCTCTTTCCTAACCCAAAATCCCCAAAACATGATCAGGTCTATTACAGCAATACCCTAGTCCCTGGTACCAACTTCTGTCTTAGAGTTTCTAGTGCTGTGAAGAGACACCATGACTACAGTAACTCTTATAAGGGAAAACATTTAACTGGGGCTGGCTTACAGTTTCAGAGGTTTAGTCCATCATCATCATGATGGGAACCATGGTGGCATACAGACAGACATGGTGCTGGAGAGGTAGCTAGGAGTTCTACATTTTGATCCACAGGCAACAGGAAGTGAACTGTATCCCACATTGGGTATAGCTTGAGCACATAAGACCTTAAAGCCCACCCCCACAGTGACACACTTTCTCCAATAAGGCCACACTTCTTCAACAAGGCCACACCTACTCCAACAAGGCCACACCTACTTCAACAAGGCCACACCCACTCCAAAAGGCCACACCTACTCCAACAAGGCCACACCTACTCCAACAAGGCCACACCCACTCCAAAAGGCCACACCTCCTAATAGTACCACCGCCTATAGGCAAAGCATTCACACACATGAGTCTGTGGGGGCCATTCCTATTCTAGTCACCACAGTAGGTGAATGTTCACATTCCACAGATTTGGAAATTTTAGAAATTCATATCTCACATTTACTTGCCCCCTGCCTCCTCCCCTACATGGATACTCACACACTCCTTTAAGTCATCATTTTAATTAATGATTCTCCCTCTGTGGTGGTTTGAAAGAAAATGACCCCCCCCCCATAGGCTAATAGGGAGTGGCACTATCAGGAGGTGTGGCCTTGTTGGAGTAGATGGAGCTTTGTTAGAAGAAATTTGTCATGAGGGGATAGGCTTTGAGGTCTCAAATGCTCAAGCCAGGTCAAATGTGACATTTACTTCCTGTTGCCTACTTATCTAGATGTAGAACTCTCAACTCCTTCTCCCACACCATGTCTGCTTGCACATTGTATTGCTTCCTGCCATGATGATAGCGAACTAAACTTCTCAAACAGTAAGCCAGGTCCAATTAAATACGTTCCTTTATATGAGTTGCTGTGGTCATTGGTGTCTCTTCACAGCAATAAAACCCTAACTAAGACAAAAGTTGGTCCTGGGAGTTGGGTATTGCTGTGAAATACCTGACCATGCTTTGGGGAGGATTGTGGAAGGACTTTGGACATTTAGATAGAATAGCTATTGAGTGTTAAAAGCTAAGAGGGATGTTCTGTGGGGACTTGGAAGCGAAGAATGTTGAGAGCAGCACAGAAGACAGAGGTCTGGTGTCTGAAGCTTCAGAGGGAAGTTTAAAGACTCTTTCAGGGCTGTTTGTTATTTTGAATTAGGATTCTTTTGTTCTGGTCAGCTAGGGGTGAAGACTCAGCTGTGAGTAACAAGAGACCAGCACCACTGAAGTAAAACCTTTGCATTATTGGGACAATTGATGCTTGGTAGCTGTAGCTAAGACATTAGCTGTGATTACAAAGAGACAAGAATCACTGAGATGAAATTTTCTGGCAAGTGTTTCCTGAGAGCACAGAGAAACTATGCTGCAGGAGTGACTAAGGTTGTACCTCATGCTGGTAGCCAGACTTAGTAATATGTAAGAATCACCCAGGTGGTACTGATTTTGAAGGCAATTAAGTGGTCATGGAGAACATTGAGACTTGACACTATGAGAGGCCATGGGAGGCCTATAGTGATGGTGCAGCCTCAGTAGCAGTTGAAGGCCCAGGAATGAAAGGGTCATGAAGAGAAGTTGATTGAGAGTTGGCACCAAGAAGAGAACCTATGAGGGGCTGGAGAGATGGCTCAGAGGTTAAGAACACTGGCTGTTCTTCCAGAGGTCCTGAGTTCAATTCCCAGCACCCATATGGTGGCTCACAACCATCTGTAATGAGATCTGGCTCCCTCTTCTGGCCTGCAGGGATACATGCAAACAGAACACTGTATACATAATAAATAAATAAATCTTTTAAAAAAAAAAAAAAAAAAAAGAAGAGAACCTATGAGAGGCTATTGGTAAAAGTACAGTCCAGCTGCAGCAGAGGACTCCAAAAGAGCAGTTTTGGAAATGCCAGTGGGATGATGGGTCAATGATTATGGGACAACCAACAACACTGCAGCAGCAGTGAAGTGGAACCAGTTCAAGAGAAAGAAATGTATTTCAGCCGACAAAGCTGAAAGGAGTTGGAGATCTGAAGAGTGTTTTGAAATCAGACATGGAGATGCAGAGTTTGAAGTTTGCCCAGATGGTTTGTGGTCTTGCTTTGGTCCAGTGTTTCCTCACTATTCCCCCCTTCCTCCTTTCTGGAATAGTAATGTATATTCTGTACCATTTTATGTTGGAAGTATGTGATGTGCTTTTTCATTTTGATTTTAAAGGAGATTACAATTTAGAGATGCTGAGACTCAGAAGAGACTTTGAACTTTGGACTTTAAAACAAGTTTGAAACTGTTATACACTATGGAGACTTTTGGAGTTGGACTGGATGCAATTCTGCATTATGATATGGCTACAAGTCTATGGGGGCCAGGGAACGGAATGTATTGGTTTAAAAGAAAATGGCCCCCATAGGCTCATAGGGAGTGGCATTATCAAGAGGTGTGGCCGTGTTGGAGTAGATGGGGTTTTGTTGGAGGAAGTGCATCACTAGGGGGCAGGCTTTGAGGTCTCATATACTCTCAAGCCAGGTCTAGCGTGACTTTTACTTCGTGCTGCCTGCTGATCCTGATGTAGAACTCTCATCTCCTTCTCTAGCACCGTCTGTCTGCATGCCACCATGCTTCTTATAATGACGATAATAGACTAAATCTCTGAACTATAGGCCAGCCCTGGTTAAATGTGTTCTGTTGCTGTGGTCATGGTGTCTCTTCACCCTCTGAAATCTAACTTAAAGGAATGCTTACAACACTGTCTCTTTAAAACAGCAATTCTACCCTTGAAGATCCTTGAGGATACAATCTTGTCTCTTGAAATTCCTGAGAACTGTTGAATAGTAGCATAGTTCCTTTCTAAATCAAACCACCATATGACAAAAGCCAAATTTCTCCATTTGGGCTCTATCTTGTGTTTCTCTGAATCCAGGAAAGTCATGTGTGATATTTAACTCCCTTTCAGAACTGAACTGTCCCTGGATGACTAAGAGGCTGTGGAAATTATCTTGTCTGATAATAAGCAAAGGTCTGTTCTCAGTGCTTAGGATAATGATTTAAAAAAATGACAATGCCACATCTGGGGTCTTTACAGTGTTGTCAATTTCAGCTAGTGTCTTAATTCCAAGTGGATTTGGAGAGCAAAGGTAAGGACACCCCAAAATTCAAAACAGAACTTTCATACACATAAAAGTAATGTTTTTTTCTGCAAGTTAAAATCTTGTAGGAAGTCTGTAAATTTTAGATGTACACTCCTTTTTGGTATCATTATCTACATATTGAACCTATCTAAAGTTGCTACCTCTCTTGAGTTTTTAATCCTAGTCAAACAACAGTAAGGAAACCCAAAAGGATAGGCCATGTGTGGCAAAAGAATGAGACCATTTTCGTGAAGGTGGGTGGTATATAGGACTATATACACAGGACAGGGACAAATAACAACTGGGAACATAAGAAAAGGACCAAATGAAGGGAGCTGTCATTGAATGGAGAGACCTGGAACTGAAGAGCCAGAAAAGATCAGACACTAATTTAGCTGGGCAATCAGAAGCCTAGGGGTGGTGGATCAAAAAGATGGCTCACATCTCTGAAGTCAGTGAGAAAATTAAAGAAAATTATAAATGTCAGGAAAAATAAAATTTTATCTAAAACTTCAAGACAAATATATGAAGTTGATTGTTAGGAGTTTCTGGAATCCTAGAAAAAGGAATTTTGACTTAGAACTAGTCTTCAGGCAGATCTGAATTGGTGTCTTTACCAAGTATGTCTTGGTACCACTTGATACCAAGGTTTCACATGTAATCTTAAAGCTTAGAGAAGAACAGAATGGAAGCTAAAGATGAAGTGATCAAAAATGCTCAAATAGAAAGACATCTGTGTTTTGTAGAGGAAAGGAGAGGGGAGAAGGAAGGGGCTCAGCTTCTGAAGTGATAGGAAACTGCCCTGCGGTTGGTGAGGCCACACAGCTTGCAAATGTGTAATTTCTTGACTAAATAATGATTAGGCATAAGGGAGATGATAATTCTCAAACCTATAAATCTACCGTACATTTAATGAACATTGCTTGGCCTGAGAGTTGATGATGGTACAGATTTGTGTGTGTGTGTATTGGCAAATTTCTACTGAGGTTTAGTCTAGGCCTTGAGGGGGTACTTAAGTTCAGGGAAATGAAAATGTGGAATTTTTCTCTTCACATAAATCACAGAGGTTGAGACAAAAGCCACTCAACCTAATTATACAAATCATTTAAAACATTAAAACACAAATTCTTTAGTTCTGAACAGTCAGAATTATTTTAAGGTGAACCTATATTAATTCCAACATTGCGGAATTAAGATAAATATCTTTGCAAAAGTGCATCAATCTCCTGTTCAATTGCCCTCTTATTATAAAAACTAAATGTGAAATGTAAAATGTATTATTATGGGATTTAGTCAAAAGAAGTTTTAAAATACTGCCCTAAATATACACTAAATGTTTCTTTTAACTTATCTCCATTATTTTATCTTTGAACTTAGAATTTACATTACTTGCTGGAATTAATCTGTGAAGATATAGATTTTACCTAGTAACATCAACTGTAATGATAGCTACTTGCAGTCTTGCACTAAGGAAGATCCTAATACTGTGGCCAAATTGGATAAGAAAGACCAAAGCCAGAAGGCATTTGATTCCTACCAGGCTCTCAAATGTATCATATTTTAAAATGCTGCAGTTGTATATTTTTATAAATAAAACACATTTGTTGGTTAAAGTTCAATTTTGTAAAAACCTGGACTAAGACTTAAGAAACTACCAAAATCATTAATTACCTAAGAGAACACATAGAGGAGTGAGAACCTAAGCCCTCTTTTTAGTACCACCTACCCCTGAATTCCATGGCTTGTCTCTAGGAACCCTTCCTGTCTACAGGTAGAAAGAATTCTTTTTAAAAAATTTCTCTTTATATATAAGTGAGTCAACAGAATAGACATCTCAGCAGAATTATCTTATGGTAGATATATACATATATATATATATATATATATATATATATATATATAAATTTAATATCAGTGAGATACCATAAACATGTTAAAAAGAAAAGGAGCATTCTGGGACAACCAATTAGCTATTTTTTTAGATGTCTTAATTTTGAATCTCCCAAGTCACCTCTATACTCATTGTTATACTCTGAAGACCTCACCCACACATTATCCTCTTGGCCACTCTCATGGTCATGTGTACTAGACAGTCTATCCAGGTTCTCCCTGTCCAATGGGTGCTCCTCAACTATCCTGGCAAGTATGAAAGAAGGAGTCTTCCTCAACAGTTACTGCCCCAGCAAATCCCCTCCCCATGTGTCTGTCCTACAGTCCTGAGTTTGCAGCTTATATTTAAACTATCAGTGTATTTGGTAAGAAAGCAAACACTCAAAGTCAAGTACCCATAGACATATGTGATATTTGGGTTATTTCTAAATGGTTAATAGTGACTCAACCACCAAGAATAGCTAGTGTAATTTTAGATCTATAGGAAATCTAGAGCCTCTAAGATGAACAGAGATAGAGAAATATGTAAAATCTGTTTATCTTTTAGCCTCTACAATTTTATTTTAGATCGTCTCCTCAGCTGAAAAGTCACTTAAACAAGTTATTTTCAACAAGCCTAAGTTTGATGAAACTATGCCAACCTGATAAATGGGATGAGACCTTCCGCTTCTCTTATCTGTGACTAACTAAAAGCAACACAGTATTATCAGCTAGAAGAGCCTGAAAGAAAGCAGCAGACTACCAAGTCAGAAAATCACATCCTGCCCTGGCATATGGCATGTGGCTGAAAGTCAAGATTAGAAGCTGAATTGGAATCATGTAGTGTCTTTACCCAAAGCTGACTCTGAAAAGATAGCACTTGCTTTGATTGCATGTGGGTAGGACAGAGAGCAAGGTATGATGTGTGCTGAATACTTTCTTTTTTTTTTAAAGATAAATAAGTATACAGATAGCTAGCTAGCTAGATGAATGGATGGATAGATAGAAGATATGTAGATAGATAGATAGATAGATAGATAGATAGATAGATAGATAGATAGATGATAAAATTTAAAAACAAATATTCATTGAGCATCTCAAAGTAGGTGATGGTCAGGGTAAAGGAGTGAAGAAGATAAGGTCCCAAAGAATTGCTACCCATAAGAAGGAAGTACCACCAGGCCACAAACTGCCAACATTCAGCCATGTGGCTTCATGTCACAATACATATCGCTTTGCATGAAGCAAATGTTAAACAGTTTCAGGGGGCTCTTGGCATCTCAAAGATTACAACATAGAAAAAAGGTTTTAGAATGCTTTCTGGAAAATGATTACATGACACACAAAGCAACCATGAGTTTAGGTTAATAAGATTTTTGTAGCAGATGCTTCCTGGAACTCATGTATTTTATAAGTAGTTTCCTTCTACAAAGTAGATGCATTAGGGAGTCCACAATTGCTTCAAATCTCTTACTTCTTACATTAGTGATCTTTGAGTGGGAATGTTTGTGATTATTTGGGTGTGGACATGATATACATATGTATATATTTGTTTGGACGCCAGAGGTTGACACAGCTGTCTTTCTTGGTTGCACTACACCTTCTCTTTTGAGACAGGGAGGCTAGGACCACAGATTTAATAGGATGTCCAGTGATTTCCAGAAATCTGCCTGTCTCTGCCCACCCCCGTCCTCCCCACACCCGCAGTAGAGTTACAAATGTGCTACCTGCTGCTGCACACGAATTTTTACAAAGGTGTTGAGAATCCATGCAGGTCCTCATGCTTATGTGGCGAGCACTTTACCCGCCAAGCCATCTCCCCAGCCTCTTGTGTTCCTTCTTGTGCTTAATTATAATATCTCAATGACATAGAGACAACACATATGACTCCTAGGACTTGAGTGGACAATAGTTGGACCTTTAGGTGGCCTATGTTCCTCTCTGCTTCCTGGTTGCCATAACAGCCACCAGCCACCACTGCCATAACACAAACCCCATGGCCTGCACCCTTTCAAACCTGAGTCAAACTTTCTGTTTGCTACTTCTCTCAGGTACTTGATTGCAATGTGATGATGAGAACAATAATGAACACATTATTATCCATACTTAGTATATGTGCAAAAGTAAACAGAATTGCTGCCCATTCCACTGTCATATTATAGAGGAGGAAGGTATCAGTCACTCAATGTCTTTTTAGTATAACATCATATAAGACCCTCTTTGGGGTCTTTGCACCTTCCATTCTTTCTCTTTAAGGATCTCTTGCCATCCAGCTCTGGTAGCACACATGGGTACTCCCAGCGTGTGGGAGGTCAAAACAGGAGAATCACAGATTTAAGACCTTGTCTCAAAAAACAAACAAACAAAAACCATAAAGACCCTGGACAGTTTGGCTGCCTGTCCATTCAAGTTTCTGAAATGACATGTCTCCAACAATACAAAGATGCTTGTCCCCCTATCAGTCCTTCTCTCTTATTCTCTACTTCATGGCCCTATGATACCTTGAGAGAAATATTTGTTATGTTTCCTCATTAAAAGTCAATACTCCATGTCTATTTCAGTACTGTAACCTAAGTCCTAAGATATTACTTGTCCATAGGAGTTATTTTATAAACTATGTGGAATTAAAAGGATGGGTGGCCATCTCAGAAATGTTGGGTTCTTTTGGATATTCTTTCAAAATACAAATACTCATATAGTTAGAAAAGTGTGAATTTCAAAATCAACCAAGTTCTCTTATAGTCATCTAGTCAAGCTAGAGTTATTCAGTTACTGATTCAACAATATGTACATGTACTATGAAGTGATGTTACACCAGATATCACCTCAAGTTCTAGACTGTTCACTTTGTTCAAAGGAAATGTATCACTCAGTTAAGGTAAAATTTTTGGCTTTCTTTTGGAAGCATTCCAAGGATCTCTCATATCTAGCACCATGATGAAAAGAGAAGGAAAACCTCCAAAAGAGACTGCTCATGACCATGATGTGGGTAGTCTAGTATCTTTGTTCTTAAGTACTTGTTTGGTCCCCCATGATTCCATTTCTTGCAACTAAAGCCTCCTGAGCCTGCATCATACCCTATGGAGATATACAGAAGAAGTTATTGTGGTAAGATCTTTTAAAACTATTTTGGATGGTCCAGTGAGCCATGAACTGTTGTAGCCCACTAGGTTTCCTAGTGGCTGTACCCAGCAGGACTGCATAAGAGGTTGATTGGACCATGGACCTGAGTATCAGGTGTTTGTGAGGGTCTACACTTGACTGTAACTAGCAAGGGGGAGGTCTTTTGCTTCACTCCTTGACATTGTTATATATAGCCCTTTGGAATGAAGTTCTGGGCCTGATGGATTAGGATTCAGGCTCTCTTGAGGCTATCCTGTATTTTCTATCTTTATCTCCCTGTTCTATCCTTCTAACTAATATTTCCTGCTGTTCCTACTCAAGAGCACTCTGGTGAAATGTGGGAGTAGTGGATAGCCCCTCCACAGATAGTGCCACTGAACAGAGACAAAGAAAGGGACAAAAAATAAAAATAAAATAAAAATAAAATAAAAATAAACCCAGGAACTTGGTGAAATGATTGAGGGGGTGTTGTGAGTGTAGGCATGCTGATAAGGATTTGAAAAATGAAAGCAATGGTATTTTATTCTTGGGTGTATAGGTTGGGTGGTGAAATATCGCAAGGCTACAACATTAGATTTCTCTCTCTCTCTCTCTCTCTCTCTTTCTTCTTCTTCTTCTTCTTCTTCTTCTTCTTCTTCTTCTTCTTCTTCTTTTCTTCTTCTTCTGTCTATCTATCTATCTATCTATAAAAATTAAGGAAGGTAGAAAACAGAAATATTGGGTTAGGAATATAGAAAGAAATAGCTTAGGGTAAAGTATGATAAGATAAGTCTAACTATGGGGCTATGAATGCAAAATCCTGGGGAAGAATTAGAGGAAATATCTATCAAAGAAGAACTTAAAGAGAAAAGATTCCAATGGAAGCTTTTGGCCTATGGGCATTGATCCAAGACAGTCTAGATCTAAGCCCAGAGAAGCAGGGGAGAGTTGTTCCTGAGAAAGACAAAACCCTCCACTCCATCAGCAGTGCCTGAGAAAACTTTCACTCCATTGATGCTACCACTGTATGGAAACATCATACCCTCAGAAGTAGTTTCCTCTTCGCCATTGAAGCCAAAGTTTAGAGAACAGAAGTTTTGGGAAAACTTGCTGGTCTTTCTTTATCTTTGGAAAAACTTAATCTCTCTTCAAAAAACTAAAAAGCCTTTCAGAACTTTCTCAGTTTCTTTTTCTGTAGGGGTAAAATTAGTTTCAACTGGATGGGAAAGTCCCCTGAGGCAAGGGCCTGATGAGAAATGAAGGTCAGCTTGAGGAAGTTGCTGGTACAGAGAAGGCAGGGAAGTGAAGCTGCAGCTGAGACACTATCTGGGGAAGGAGCCAGGCTGGGACAGGATGGGGAGCTATCCAGGAGAGAAACTATATTTTCTATTCCAGGAAAAGACCTTTCTAAATCAAATGCTTTTGTTTTCCCCCACTGACTTGCCTCCACAAATAAGCCAGAGTCTGAGCACACAGACAAATAGATGCAAAACCACTCAGGAACTGGGTCAGATGAAAGATCTAGTTGGAGAGATACACCTGTTAAGCCATGGTGCCAGCATCCTAAAGCAAGCTTAGGAAAGAAAAATCTCCAGTTGCAAAAGCGAAACCCTGTAAAGGGAACCAGAAGATTACTAGTGTACCTGAAAGGCTTTCTGGGAAATATAGTATCAATGCAGGTTTGAAACAGTGCCTTGTATTGTCTAATAGCTAAGCAAGGAGTTTTTGCTAAGAGCTTTTCAGCAGTTCAATATGGTAATTTCATGCTCAACCTGAAGCAAAGCTTTTTAGTAGAGCAAACCAAAAGTACTGCTGTAACAGAAACATTTGTCTGAATTGAAGCACTTAGGGGAGCTGTTATGAATTTGGGTGAAGGGACAGTCTCTAGTTAGAAACTGTCTGCTGTTGAGCATTTCTGCTTGTTCCAGAACGGCTGAGAGAATGTGGCAGAAAAGGCAACTTTGGGGTGTGGCTTTGTCCTGAGAGTGTTACAGCTTCCTAGCAACAAGTGATACTAAATCCCATAGCAACAGTACTCACTAAATCCCAGTGTTGAAAGAGCCATTGACAAATATTGTTTCAAACTCTCAACTTTCAGAATGATATCAAAGCTGACTACAAACTCTAAACTTTAGAAATGATTAGCATACTTCTGGTCTTGTTAATAATTTAACTAAAAAATCTTTTCTATGTATTAAATATCTTCTAGATGTTTGCTTTAGTGTTAAGTTAGTTCTGTTATATGTAAAGTGATAATAGTTAAGAGATCTCTTCTAGATGTTAAGGTTTATAAAGTAGACCTATAGAATGTAAGTTTATTGTGTAGGCTTAAGTAAGACTTAGGTAAGATTTATAGAATATAAGTTTAAATAAGTCATAAATTTAGTTTGAGAAATATAGGTTTAAGGTAATATAAGCTTTAGGCATAAGGATATAGGCTTTAGGTCTAGGTGAAGGTAATAGAGGGATTTGAATAGGTTTTCCCAACCTGGAACACAGAAAACAGCATCCATAGCAGACTGCAAACATGGCAGTTCCAAAAGCTACCAATAACAACAAGAAGCAGCAGTTTGGAAAGCCCAGCAGAGATGACATGCTGTGGGAAAGGTGAACAGCAAGGTTCTGCAGCCTTTGAGATGCTACACTTTGAAAAAGGCAAATGGCAGACAGTGGCTTTGAGAGCCCACTGGCTTGTGTCACCTCAGGAAAGATGAACAGCAAGCAGCAGAGACTGCAGAAACCAGACTGCTTCTGGAGGCTGAGAGCAAAGTGGTGTGAGTGCCGGACAAGCAACTGAGACACCCAGTAACTGCTGAGTGCTCCAGGCTGAACAGCCAAATGGAGACTCTGTGGAAACTGCTGACTGCTATGGAGGATCCCAGGGTGCTGAGCACTTGGACTGCCAATTGGGCAGGTAATGGGTTTTCCTCCCAAATCCAGGGTGGCTGTGGGAGGGCCATGGTTCAGCTCATGGCAGCTGAAGGAGTCTTGAGCCTGTGTGGCTGTGAGCTGTTTGGAAGCTCTCTGGCCTCAGGACACAGAGGTCTGGGAATGGCCCAGTTACAGAAGGCTACAGACTGCAAAGTACAGCAGTAGCTGAAAGTGAAAGTTTCAGAGAGACTTGATTGAACTGAAAAAGTTTCAGTTGTGGAACTCATCATATTTGGAGCTGTTTACTATATATAGACTTAAGGGCAGCTGACAAGTCAGGCCCTGATTTTGAGCACTCAAAGGAATTTTTAGGAATGGTACCAAAACTCTTTTTGAACTCTTGAACTTAAGAAATGAAATGGACAGTAATGATTTTGTTACAATGGGATAGTTTGAATTTACTTATGCATATAGACTCTATCAATGGTGATGACTTATGAACTGCTTATGGAACTGTTTATGTAAAAATGGAATTGCTTAAAAATGAAACTGTTTAAATAGACAAGTTTTTTTTTAAGAAAAGGGCGAGTGTTAATATTCCTCAGTCTATTTAATTTAAAAAATATTTTCATGTTACTTGAGTGAATTAATGCTATGTTTTGTATAGTTCTATTTAGAAATTGTTTTTGAATGTAGGTTTGTAGGTTGAGAGTAGGTTTGTAGGAAATTGTGTAGGTTGAATGTAGGTTTGTAGGTATTATAATTGTGTATGTTAGAGTTGTGATGTTAACCTATTGAGAAGTATTTAAGTTTGAAGTGAATATATCAGAAGTTTATCCTATGTTTTGTTAGCAAGGAATTCAAATGGTTCTATTAAGAGTTTGTTTTAAGATGTAAGATTGAGAGAATTGTAACTATGTATAGCAATATTTATGTTAGAATTATGTTAACCTGTTAATGGTAATGATGAAGCTAAGGGAGTCTCAAAGTTTGATGCATTTGCATCAAGAGTTTTTTCTTTTAAAATATAAAGAAGAGGAACCTGTTGTAGCCCATTAGGTTTCCTAGTGGCTGTACCCAGCAAGACTGCATAAGAGGTTGATTGGACCACGGGCCTGAGTATCAGGTTTTTGTTAGGGTCTACACTTTGCTGTAACTAGCAAGGGAAAGGTCTTTTGCTTCACTCCTTGACATTCTTATAAATAGCCCTGTGAAATAAAGTTCTGGGCCTGATGGATTAGGATCTAGGCCCTCTCAAGGCTATCCTTTATTTTCTATCTTTATCTCCCTGCTCTATTCTTCTAACTAATATTTCCTGCTGCTCCTACTCAAGAACACTCTGAAGAAATATGGAGGTGGTGGGTATCCCCTCAACAATGGACTGACTCACCTACACACTATCTATGAGAAGTGTGTAAGCCTACAAATTGAAGCACAGGCATTAGAGGTAGGGTCAAAGATGTAGAAGAAGTATTTTTAGAAGTAAAACTTCTAAAGATGAGTATAAATAATACACACAAACAGATGTATCTTTGATTTCCCTGCCCCCCAGTGTCTAGAAAAACTTACATAGTAAGTTATCCTGCCTTATGGTGGGGTCATATAGAATAAGGATATCTAATTCTAACCCTCTTGGAGTCAGGTGGTGCTAAATACTCATCTGTATCTATCATAGTATCCATTTCCAATCTACTGCAACAACACTAGCTCCCTGCCAGCACCCTATTCAGTACCTGTCTGTAATAAACTGCAGAGTACCACATTTTGATTTGTCTTCTTTACTTCTAGATCTTTATACACAACAAAACTCTGCACTTTGTTTTCAGTTACAGGGACTATTTTTTCCCTTACAACACCACAGGACAGCCTTCTGCTAGGAACTGCTGTGGATTCCTATAAGTTTTCCCACACAGCAGATGCTGGCACATGGAACATCCATGTTAAAACAGCTAACCCTAAGTGGCCACAGGTAGCCTGCAGCTGTGGCTTCTGACATCTCTTAAATAAAATATTAGGTGTATAGCTATTGTCTATGAGCTGTTTGTGGTCCTTTGTTCAGCTGGCTGGGGTTAAAGGGCATGTAGGTTAGTAGGCCTGATGTTTGATATTTGTGATAGCCAGTTACTTGGTAACACACATGGGATGCAGTATCTTAGTTGCTAAGCAATAAATTCAGGTAAACCTTTCTGTCATTCTTACTCATCCAGTTTTAGAAAACATGTTCTAGATAAGGGTATCTTGCCTCAATTTTAACCTACTCCTTTTTATATTTTTCTACTTAGGGCACAAAATGAATGCAGATCATTTCTCAGATGGTGACTTGCTTGCCAGGACTTGCACTGCTGATACCGGCTGCAGAACTGTTCTTTTTTTTTTTTTTTTTTTTTTTTTCTCAAGGCAAGCTTTATTTTTCAGAACACAAACAGAATATCACACAACAACTGTGAAAAAACAAATCCTTGGGCTATATAAGCATATGTGGTGCTGCTCAGTCATATATATAATAGTTCCACTTTTTTTTTTCTCTTTTAGGAAACAACATACAGTTTTCTACAGTGGGTAAAACAATTTACATTCCTACCAATGACATCATGTTGTTGCTTCTATTTAGTTTCCTTGCTAGGTAACACAGGTACCCTGATAATCCATTGTGATTTTGATTTGCATTTCCCTGACAACAATTGACACTGAACACTTATTCATAAACTTGGCCACCATTTCTGGCCACCTTGTCATTTTGACAAGGCAGCTACTCAGTTCTTTTGTGCATTTATTTATTTATTTATTTATTTAATTCTATGACATAGCCTTTATTTAACTTGTTTTTTCTGGTGGCCACTGCCATTGTGATCCTTCTGGAACTCATCTTGGAACCTCCCCTTCAAGAAAGGCCAAAAGATGGCTGACCACAAGAAGGAATCATGGAAAGATAAATGTGTGCCCAATGATGTTCTGTTTACTTACTTTATATCATTATACCTTCTTAAATGCCTACTCTCAATATTTGCATGCAAGCTTTTTAAAGAAGTCACTCTGCTAGAGAGACCACCAGCTCTGGAAAGAGGGACTTGGATATGAACACCCTTCAGTCCTCTCAAAACAGGTTTGAATTTTCTTCCTGTGCTAAGGGGCTGGCTGCAAGCTAGACAACCAAGTTCACAACTCTATGTCTCTACTTTGAAGTTTTTTGAGAATCTCAGGAAATGACATCATAAATGATTCTCTGGAAGATCTCACCATCTTTGCTGTGTTATCTGGCAACGTTCATGCAGAAGAAAAATAAAGGAAGAATGGAGTTCTAGTTCTACTTAAAACCTAACAATTTAGCCGAGTATCCTCTCTACTTACAGTAGAAAAACCACCTGCCCACAGAGGCAGTGTCTGGATTCTGTCTGGGTTTCCTGTGTGCTAAGGCCTGCCACCCTGGGGTTGCCCACAGATGAGCCTGGGGTGAGATAAACACCACAGATAATTTAACATGCAAACATTTATTTTCTTTCCAAAAATGAAGCTCATTTCAAAAGATTTCTCAAAGAAATTTTTCAATGGCAAATCTTTCCTATAAGGTGTGAAGAGAAATTATTTTTGCAGTGAGTCAGTTTATTAATAGGTAGAAAGTGGTGTGTGCTTTACAGGCAGCACAGAGACATTATTATCCTCATTGCAATTACAAAGCTTCTGATACATTGCCTCTGCTGGGCTCCACTAAGGGGGTCTGCCTCTGCTGGGCCACTGACATGCAGGTGTGCCACAGATGAGCTAAACGTTCTCTGACAACAGGTGTCACCTGGCTCAGCCTCAATTTCTCCATCTTTAAAGTGGACATAAAATAAGGTTAATTAACAACAGTTGTGAGAATGGGCAAATAACCTTTGTGTACAAAAATTGATAGCTTTGAATAAAGTTTTCTCTTCTTTGGAGCCTTCATTGCATCAAACTTAAACTAACAAATGTCTGTTGAAGGTATGCTGTGAACAAGGCTCTAGTCACTTAAAAATCTTTGCTGAAACAATTTTTATATTGAGACAAAATATTAAAATAAAGGCCACTTGTGATATTCATTAGTTAATGTAATTATGTGATTTTTCTAGAGAAGATCTAGAGAGTTCTGAAGCACCCAACTGTAGAAGTAACCGTCTTATTAAATAAGAAACACAGAGCCAATGCAGGGATGAAAGCCCAAGAGGTCAGAGTTAAGAGCCTTACCATCACTGCTGCAGCTATCCTCTTCAGCCAAGAGAGACCTACTTCCTGTGTGTTTGTCTTTATATAGACTTTCTGTTCTGCCTTCTCATTGGTTGTAAACCCAACCACATGACTGCCTCGTCACTGCCTGTCTGTACAGACCTCCAAGTCTTCTATGGTTGGTATTGAGATTAAAGGCGTGTGTCTCCAATGCTGGCTGTATCCTTGAACACACCTAGCTCTGCCTACCAAGTGCTGGGATTAAAGGCGTGCACCACCACCGCCCAGCTTTTGCTATGGCTCTAATAGCTCTGACCCCCGGGCAACTTTTATTAACATACAAATAAAATCACATTCCAGTACAAATAAAATATCACCATACCCAACTCAAGGAGTGATACTGGCCTCTGGGCAGTAGCTCCTCCACTTGTGTGTTTGCTCAGAGAGGCCATTGTGGTGGGAGAGGGCAATGGGCATATAGTTCTGCAATGCACCATTATCCCAGCAGGTCACTGGTTCAAAGTGGTCAGGAAACATTTGCTCACGTTGTTGAAAAAACGGAAACAAGGAAGCAAAGAAGAGAGAAAGGTCAGCTTCACAAAGCTCCTGCATGGTGCTGTTTTCTTCTTTGTTTCCTTTTTATCTTAAAATGTTCACCATCCTTCATGAATTCTTCCACTGTCTAGAGGTGGACCAGAAAGCAATCTTTATTACTCCTGTGTATGGATATGAAATCACAGAGAAAATAAACAATTAGAACCGAAAACTAGAATGAACAAACAACAAAGCATTCATTTGGATGAAAATCTATTCAGGCCTCCCAATGCCTCTTTCAACATCTTCATTCATAGGGCATCCTTTGAAATGTCAGTTTACATAAACCACCGGTTTTGCATACATAGAAATGCCCTGTATCCTTCAAGAAAAGGAATGAACAGTAAGAGGAGATGTAAGGTATTTCAAATGTCTGGGCCATAGCATCACACTCAACAAGCCCTCCTGAAGCCCACTTCCTCACAACACTCTTCTGTTGGGCAGACCTTATCAGAGACTTGCATTCAGGACCAAGGACCAGAAGGCAAATTGACAGAACAATAGCATAAAAGAAATCCTCCAGTAGAGCTTTTATGAGTCAAATAAGAAGAAATCCCAGCCTGAGTCCTGAGGTTAGTGACTAATTTAATGAGTGAAGTAGGTTAAGTACCCACTGCTCTCACCTGCGATGTGGACATTGCTAACTTGTTAGTTGGTGGCACTAATAGAACCCCAAAGAAAGTATCCTGGTAGTGTGCCAAATTAACTTTCTTCCCATATTTCACCCTTTGCTGAATTAATAGCAAATTGTAGTATAAACACATTAAATTAAAAGTGAGCTTATACAGTTCTTAGATTCACACTGTGATCTTACAACAATATCCTTATATCTTGGGATGATCATTTTGATTCTCATTGTGGTCATCTTATGCAATGTCCTTGTATCTTGGGGTGACTGTTTTGAAAACATTACTTCATAAGGAAGTCATTTTGAGATTTTAGAAGTAAAAGGCTCTTGGTTAGTGTCCAACAATCACTGTCATTTTAAATGAGTTGCTGATTGTGACAAAAATATATTGATTCTTGTGTGCTTCAACTTGGGTTCTGATGAGGACTCTCCAATATTTAAGTGTCAGAAACCTACACTAAAACATGCTCACATCTTAGCTATTTCCTGAGTATCACAAGACACACTATTTTGACAATATTCTATAGTATACTTAACACAATAAGACAATTGCACACTTTACTGCCACACAGAGTAAACCTATGTTTTTCCTATCACATCCATGTTATTTACCCAGATAGCATCATTTTTGCCTTTTTATTCCTGTTTGAACATGATGTATTTTAACAAAACTTCTTGCTATTCCTGGAGCTAGTAGTGACCACCCAGAGCCTCCTGTACATGCAGTTAGAAACCATCACCCTCTTTATATGACATCCTACTTCCTGAACCCAAGCCCTTTACAACTGGATATTTTTTCCCTAATTTTGAGACAAGAACTATTGGAAACATTCAAATAGAGGGTAAAAGACCTCAGAAAATGTGCCTTTTGGGGCATGCTTATCATTAGCATAGCACAAATATGCCTGGTTATTATTTGATTTAGAAAAAATTATGGTGAGGATATTTTTTGTTTGGTTTGTTTTTTTCTTCTTTCTGTCTCACAAAAACCAAGTGTTCTCCAGCAATGAGGCAGCGGAAAAAATCAATACTTGCCATGTACCATGTAACCAATAGAATAAGGGGAATGATTTATGTATGGATGGATGCAGCCTGAATCAGCTGGGGCCTCGTACGGAGAGCAAGAAAAAAAGGAGAAGAAACAGAAAGAGAGAAAGAGAGAGGAAGGCTAGGCAAGCTCAATTGCAGAGATTATTTTTAAATTGTGGCCAGATTTTTTCTTTTCTTTTTTTCTCCTGCAGCAATAATGCCCATCTCCGGCTCTGCAGGACATAGGAAAGCCTGCAATTTGTGGAATATATGATGGCTCAGCTTTCCCCTCCTTTCCTTAGAGTCCTGATGCCATGTTCATATTAAAGTGCACTGAGAAAGGGAAAATGATGCATGGCCTGCAGCCCTTCAGCCATCTAGTCATCTCCACCCTATGCAAGGCTAGTGATGGGTTGACAAGCACTAGTTAACAGAGAGTCAGGTCATCAACAGGATTTTACTCACACACACACACACACACACACACACACACACACACACACACACACACAGCACCGGTTCCTGAGGAGACCAGCGGCAAGGGCTTGCACAAGAAAACTACTCTATACCTCATGAGTTCCTGCTGGAAATATAGTTTGGTTAACTGGAAATCCAGGGAGCTGCGACATTTAAAGGTATTTAATCCTCAAGGTAACTTCTAGAGGGGCTCATACCCTTGCTGAAAGCTGAGATATGGAGTGTAGTTACGAGCTCTCAGTGGGAGGGCCCTACTTCACAGCTGGGTATGTGTCCTATTGTATACTGAATTGTAGTTGTGACTTTATATCAGCTTATTTTTTTCCTTTAAGATACTACTGCAAATGTATCTTTAAATGAGAAATAATTTATTCCCACTTTCTGCCTCAAACTCAGAATGAACCATGTAAAATTTTGTGAGAGGCAGATTTGATCATTTCTTTGGAATGGATTTATTATAAAGATGTAATTACATAAATCTAAATTCATTTTTGTGGGTTATCCTCTCTCTGTATTGTATGTGCAAATGTAGGAAGCTTGACAGTACTGTGTTTTCATCAGTCCATTAAAAGGCTGACTTGTGTCCTTTTCTGAGGGACACTGATGCTAAATAAATGTTACTATGTTTTTATGTCCTTTAACTCAGACACAGTGTTAATGTCAAAGTTGAGTAGTCCAATAGAATATCCTGCATTCTGTATGTGATTCACTGCTCCACACATGATACACAGGAAGATATTTTAAGTATCAAATGTGTCAGAATAACATCATCTTGTTAAGGCTTGCTTAGAGTGAGTATTGTTAACACTTAACCACTGTAATGGTAACTCTCATCTTCAGTTGGCAAATATATTAATATAAACTCTCTTGATAAAAATGCCATTAATTTAAAAATAAGTATACTTACATGATACAAATTATCTTGAACTCTAATATCAAAATATCATGCTATTTTAAATACAGATATTCACAGTATATTAGATGGCAATTTTAGCAATATTTTACACGTACATTTGTTAACTAGTTCTTTTTATTTATTTATATAATAATTATGGTATATGTATATATATTTATATATATATAATCTCCACGTTTACACTCAGATCTGCACATTTTATTTAGTAGTTGAGTTTGTATGCATAGGATAAAGGATTGGAAATAAAGTGAAGACATTTGGAGAGATAAAAGAACTATTTTCAGTGGCAAGACAGGCCTTAGTTTTTTTAAGTGACTTTTAATATTTAATACTATTTTGTGGATGTCACTGAAGAATAGTTAAGTTTAGCTTTATTATTATAATTGATCTACCCTATTTGTAAAATTATTTGGGAAAGATTTCTATTCAAACTAAATTAGTACATCTAATTTATCTCCTCCAAATAAACTTAGAAACAACGACAACAGAAAATGTAGTCCAGAAGTAGAGCATACATAATAAATTATCTTTCAGTAGTTACAATCACATCTGCTTCCCGAAACCAGCAGAATAAACCCACCCTCTTCTCTTGATGTAAGAAAAGACTGACAATGTTTTACATTGAACTTGATCGTCACTCCCCCACACTTCTGTTACCCCAAACATGTAAAACAGCAGGACCTGTCACCGTCACCGTCTTTACTTTTGATTCTGTTGCCTCAGCCAAGCCGGCTGGGTGAGGGATGAGAATGAGAAAACCTGGAGACGGTTCAAATGGAGTGGAGACTGTGAAGCTCAACGCTGTGGGAGCCTTGGCCATAAGGAGCGAATTTAGCAGGTATGTAGTTACCAGAAAACTAACTGGAAATTAAAGAGCACAGTCACCAGCAAGGTGATGCCAAAATATAAATAAGGTAAGCATGTTCAGAACCCAGCTGCAGGTTTAACAGAGATGTGTTACTGCCACTTAAAGAAAACTGTTATTTGTAACAGAGAAAGACGGAGAGCCTGCCATTGGTCACAGGGTGTTTAATGAGTCCAGCCAGGTCTAGAATATTATTTGAAATGGGCCTTACAAACACAGGAATCTGGGGTGTTAGCAGACAGACTCTTGACCTCATAATAGGAAGAACACACAAAGTGAGAGGCTAACTATAGGCAATATACAAATCTATAAACAGTGGATTTCATCACTGGTAACAGAGTCTCAATGAGTCCTTTGTTTAAAAAGTTTATTTGTACTATATACAGCTTTTCTGGGTTCTAATGAAAGCCTATACTCCTTTTGCCCCAACATGGGATTAATTTCCTATAAACATCTGGAGTTAAGACTCAAAAATGAAACTCACGTCAACATCTTACACTGTGACATAAAACCAAATCTCCTGGTAAGCTAGGGTCTTTGGTAAACACCTGCAATGGTTTATTTGCCTTTATTGGTGGTTAAAATTTCACTGAAGATATGTCTATTAAAGAGAAAAATCAATATCTGAGCTTAGTCTCCTGCTTTGTTTTAATACCACAAATTATTTTGAAACCCATTAGCATAAATGACTATTTAAGAAGTACAAGAATTGAGTTTCGCTTTGTTATTCCAGCACCCACTGAAACCAACATAAGCTTGTATCTAGTCCCTCTTCCTTAAATTTCAGTTAATCCACTAAATAAGAATTAATCAAGGAAATGATTTTAAAAGTCATATGTTTAAGTCTAATTTCATTGTTGCATCAGAAATAAAACTGAAGGCATTCTAATATTAAAAACAAAAACAGTATTAGCTCTGAGGAAGAGTGCAATGCTCTGACCTGAGAGATAACTAGGTCCCAGAAAAGAACGATTTCTTGCTCACTCCATTTCTTTTTTTCTCCAGTTAGCTTGGAGAAGGCAGAATTAGCCCAGTTCAACCTGAGCATAATTGGACGGCAAATTTCTATTTTCGAATCTAAACTGGTTCATTAACACCATATAGAGCTTGGACTCCATTTAGCAGAAAAGCTAAACAAAGACCTGTGGCAATCCATATCTGCTTACTGTTAAAGCACAGGCACCTGGACATTCCAGATCTTGCCCAGGCATAAAGGCACAGAAATCTTCTACTGAAATACTAAAAGGACAGATGCTCAAAGCCACACCTCAGCTCCTGTGCCTAGTGGGATGAGTTTCTTTGGCCCTTGTCCTGGCTCTTTGCATTTGCATCTTTATAGATTATGGGAAACTATAGATCCTTTCGTCTCTCACAAAGCTGTCCAATTCCGGCCAAAAGCTCAAATGGTTTACTGTATGGGCTGTCTCATTTATTCAAGCAGATTTTTTTTTTTTTTTAGGATCAAAATGAGAACAACACATCCTCCCTTCACACCCCCAGGGAATAATCTAAAAGATGGGAGGCTCCTAATAAAACAATTAATTGTGATAAATTTCTGAATTTTACTCCTTCATCTAGGGCTATTTCCATGGCAACACCCTCTGCTCCTATTGTTGGCTTGTTCCTCATTCACACAGCAGGTGAAGCCCAGGGCAGCCAGGGCAGGCTGATGGTCAGCTTTTATTTTCTCTGGCCCTTCAACAAAGGTTAGTTGAGGTCACCAGAAGTCAAAGGGTAATTACTTTTCCTCCTCGGGGTTAAAGGTACACAGATTGCTGTTGGGACAACTGTACAGATGACCTTCAGCTTTTAATGTTCAATCGTCTTTTCCTTCATCAGACGCATAAGTATGACACAGCAATCATAATGCTTCCCCATGTCTAAAATTCAGAGTAGAACGCCAACTGTCTCTTGTGAACCTAACAGACATTAGCATAAAATGCCCTTGAAATCAGCTTGGAAAATCCAATGCGTAGAAGGTTTTCTATCTCTTGAATAAAGAATAGAAAAAAATCCAGGCAGAAAGTTGCAGCAGGGCCCTTTTCCTCTTCTGTTAATCTGGTGTTCATATTCTCCAGGCCTTAATAATTCTCCTGGGGGCATGTTAGAGCTGAGAACTGTGAGCTCTCCTCCTCCATCAGGAGCTCTGTTCTTCCCCTTTAAACGCTGGTCTTTTTCCCATAGTGGACTAAGAATAAGTCAGATTAAATGAGTTTTCTCTAGTCTCCTCTCAATGCTTACAGAAAATCAGTCTCTAAAATAATTGGGAGAGGGGTGCCTGCTCAAATTCAACTCTCAAAACATTTTGCCCCTCTTATTTGAAGAGCCACTTTCAGATATTTTTAATCTGAAATTTCAAATAAATGATTTCCATAGATACCAAAAATGGAGACAGTCACCAGATGCAAAGTGTCTGTCTTTTCTCAATCACCTAGAAGAATATTTCCAGGTCCCTGGCCATGATAAGTTTTCTGATGGCTTAGCTCAAAAGAGATACACAGAGGGAGGCTAGTGTCCCTTCTAGACAAAAGGCCCAGGTCACTTGGAAAGGGCTTTTGACCCAATGTTTTAGTGAAAAGCAACCATCTAACAAGTGCCCAGAGTGCTGAAAGCAGGCCTCCCTTCATCTAGAGGAAAAACACTACTTCTACCCCTTTTCTCAGGGTCACCTGAGTGTGAGCTGACAGTTACCAGATATATGATTTCTCTCCAAACCCCTTTCTCCAGTAATCAGGCTTGGCCTAGATTTCACCATATCTTCATATAAGTTATCTCTCTGCTCAGAAACCTGCTGGGAAACCCCTGGATGCACCTTCCAAAGCTGCCAGACTACACTGCTCCTCTAACCTCTGCCTCTGTCTTAGTGTGTGTGTCCTAGACTCCCTATCCCCGCTACTCTGTCCTGCCAAATAGACTTCAAGCACTCTGTGGCTTTCCCCGCTCCTAGCTGACGCTTTTCTCAGTAAATAGCAAATCTCCCTTACAGTTCCTCCTCCATTTAAAAGATTGGCTTATCAGTTCATCCAGGAATTTCTCCATGTTTTATTTCTGTGCTATGCTACATCTGAACCAGTTTGATGAATGCCTTATACCTAATACATACATTATCATGTACATAATTGTATATCAGTGCTATGGAAAATTCACCTAACTATTTAAAACCCATAAAATAGGAACTTTAAAGAGACAGTGCTTTCAACTACTCTTCTCTGCAAATTCGTTGACCTCTTACAAGAATGTTTCCTATTACAACTTCTTGCGTAGTTGTCTTAGATAGGAATCTTAGAAATCTCTCCTTTCTCACTTTATTTTCTCTTGTCCCTTCAACATTTCTATAAAGTCTTTGTAGCTATAACTCTTGAAAGAAAAATATTTTTGACATCATCATACCTGAAGCTCCCAAACTTCTCTCCTTCCTGCTGTCAATGACCAACAACAACTGCTGTTGTCATTAACACATAGTTAAGGAGATAACAAAAAGCTAATATGGCCATACCCAAAGATACCATTTTAGAATTGAGTCTTGACGTCTTCATGACCCATAGAGGTTTACAATCAAATATCTCTCTGCAGTTAAGAATCCCAAAGACAACACAATCCAGATTCTCTGTGTGATATCCATCTTTATGTGGCTTATAATTTATACTACCTTTACAGTCATTTGCCTAAAGCAAAATGCTCATTCTGCTTTGAAATGAGTAAAATATGAATATGTGATGTGTTTCTCACTAATTTGTTGCTGTCTTAGAGCACCCTTGAATGGCAATCTCACAGAGTTCAAGGAGGTGATGCTCCTAAATATCTCCCTCACAAAATGCCAGAAAGCTACACATCTCCAACAACAGCATCTCTAGCAAGATGCAGACACATGTCCTGAGCTGATTCTTGCCAGTCCTGAGAGTTTTGTTTCCTCTTGCATGCCCATGTCTCTGGGTCTTCATATATGATTAACCTTCCCTTCACTAGGTCTTCATTTATAGTCAAGCTTCCTCTTTTCTATTTTGTAGAAAAAGTGTTTCCAGAAGGTCCGGCACAGAGGGATTTTCACAGTCGATTTCCTCTTTTTGTGCCAGAAATAGTTGTGATCCGCCAGTCCTCAGATTGTCATGTACACATGTGGACTGGAAAGCTATCTCCTGTGGACCTGTAGTTGAACTTCTCTAGGAGTTGTTGAGTAGTTTCAGAAACTGATAGGGAAGTGGCCTGGTCAGGGTACCAGGCTCTGGTGCCAAATGAATGATGAGTTTCTCAGGGTGAGATGATGTCCTCAGCCCTGGAGCACTACTGGGGCTAAACTGAACTGGACTTGGGAAGAAAATCAGTGGCTAGCACCTGGAGCTTTTAACAAACGTATCAAATACAGACTTCCCAACTTCAGCTCAGAGGCTCTGGTTCAGCAGCTCCCTGAATCTGTTCTAACGATGGCTTAGGTGCTGGCATTGTGCATTAGCTACACAGCACACTTAGAGTATCTGAGCAGTGGATTTCATAGTTCTGGATTTGATTCCTACCTCCAAAATGGATCAGCACCCTTCCCTTTGCTAAGTGTTTTCTTACCCTTTCAGAAACGTCCGTGTTTTCTGGACACCAGTCTGTCTCCTTTCTGGTGTTTTACCTCGTTTTGATAATAGAACTTTGGTTTGTGTGAATCATGTGCATTTTAGTCACAGAACCTTCCTATGTTTACTCAGTCTCAAGGCTACTCTGTTCCCTGATACTGGAGTGGGGAACTTACTTTGCACCAGCCCTCCATATCCAAAGAAGCAGTTTCCACAATTCTCAAAGCCACATTTCTCTACCAATCATTACCTGACCTCCTGTCTTCTTTGACCTTAAATAAGCTAAGAGATTGCTAAAACACATAAGGAGAAATCATTTCTTTCATGGAAAGCTTGTGCTATTAGGAAACAATGCATTTAGTACAATGGTGAAGTACACAGGGCCCAGGGACAGAGAGAAAAAAAGAAAGACTAGATTCAGGTGTCAACTTTACCCTTTACTAGCTGTGACTCCCTCAGTTTCTCCTTCTGCAAAGTGAGAATAATAACAAAACAATAATGCACAGACACACACATACACACAGAGTTACACACACACACACACACACACACACACACACACACACACACACATGCCCTCACTGGGTTGTTAAGACAATCTAGCTGATACAGCACATGTGAGGAATTTATCACAGTGCCCAGAACACAGTGAGACCTAGATAAACAGTAGCTGTTAATTGTATGGAACACAAGTTACAGAAAGTCAGCACAGGTTGGAACTCCAGCCCGACAGCTTTCTTATTAGCTGCTTTTGGGAAAAGTAATCTCTCCTTGAGCCTCAGTTTCTTCATTTCTAAATAGAAATTCACAAGGCAGTGTAGGGTGGCTATGAGGTTTAAAAAATACATATAATTTCCTAACACTATACCTGAAGACATTGTTATTTAGTTTTGTCCTTTCTGACTGAGATCTAGATACATTATATTTGTTCCAAGCTAGAATTCTGCAAGAGACATTTGGAAGATGTTGTCAGAGAAATACCAATTGTTGTCTCCTCTCTGGTCCATGCAAAGGAGGACAAGCATCAGTTTGAAATTTCTCTGCGGAAAGCAACATGGATTAGCTATAATTGCATGCTTTGTCTCACGAAGGCATTGTGATGAGTCAGCAGAGTAAGATTTCTTATGAGTATAGCATGCAATAATTAAAATGGGTCTTTGCAGTCAGTCAAGCACAAGGACTCCGGCCTGACATGGGAGGAGGTAGCATGTGAGTCCACATTTTATACATGCAGTGGAAATGCATCATTTATATTAGAAAACTGGAGTCTTTCTGTCAGGTGAGCAGGCTTCAAAAGCTTCAGTTTGTGGTTGTCACTGTGCCTCCTGCTTCTGTGCATGCAGCTCTGGCCCTGCTCAGACAGCAGTCCTGACCTAGAGCAAAACACTGCAAAACCAGCACCCAAGACAAGACGCTCTTCTCCCTCCCCCCAGACTGGGGTCAGAACGAAAGTCCTGCACTTCACTTGTAATTCCAGAATCACAAGTTTCTTGAAGACCCTCTTACAGCTGTGAGCCTCTGGGCAAAGTGATACATGCCACAGCTCCACGTCTTACTCAGGGAGATCCAAACAAGCCACTTGCACAGACATTCCTCAGCTTTGGGAGCTCACGGACTGCTCATTTTTCAGGACAACAGCTTGTTTTCCCCTGTAAAGAGGTTTTGGTTTTTAGAGATTTAAGTGTTGTGTTTTTTCAAACTATTTATTAACAGCCACTTCATTCAAGAAAAGATATTTAATCATTAAGATGTGGAAACACAAATCAGAGTGGGAAAGCTTCCCGTGCACTCATGTATGAATGCACATAGGTAGACGCAGACATTCACACATGCGTGAATGTGCACATCATAGAGAGAGAGAGAGAGACAGAGAGACAGAGAGAGAGACACAGAGATAGAGAGAGACACAGAGAGAGACACAGAGAGAGGAGAGAGAGAGAGGAGAGAGAGAGAGGAGAGAGAGAGAGAGAGAGAGGAGAGACACAGAGAGAGAGAATAATCTCATGTTACCATTAAAGGGGAAGATGTTACCATGGGAAGCTGAGTACCCACAAAGGTGTGTGCCAACTCCCATTCTCCTACAGCTGGCATCTCTGCACCCTCAAGCATCTCCCTTCCATGCTTTGGCATGAGTGAGCACAGCCTCTTTCAGATCTCGAATCCCCTGGCTACTTGCTCTCCTTAGCCTCTTCCAGGTTAGAAGGGGAAAGCCCTCACTGGAGTCTCTTGCGAGGGTATGTGGTATTCTCACATCCTATCTGAGGCTGAGTTTCCTGTCCCTTCCAGGATCCTGGATACAGGCTGTTCCATGTTGTCCCTTGCAGTAACATGGATCCCAACTCCTTACCTCCCAACATCCCTTACCTCAGATCATTTCAGGTGACTAAGCATTTGGCAGGTAGATACTCATGCAACCAAAGAGGCTCCATCAAAAGAATTTTCTCCAGTATTATAAGCTGAACTCTCTTTTGCTCTGTCAACCAGTGACCCTTACTGAGTTCCTATAAGTTGTTGTGCCTGGTGCGTGGAATACAAGCACATAAAATCTATTCTCAAGGCAATTGTCTACAATTTATTTCTTCCTGGAGGCCTGGAGAACCTCATGTAATTTTCACAGTGTGCCAGAGACCCAAACCTCCAGGTGAGATAGATGTAAGCGCCTCAGGCAGATGATGAAAAGCAACCACAGAAAATGGAACCAATGCAGGGTGAAGGGCTGCTAGGAATCTTTGCAAGCTGTAATCTGCATGCAAGGACATGTTTTACACAGGTCCTCCTGAGGCTCTTCCATCTTCCTGCATAAATATGACTTTTCCTCCTTCAAAGATGCTTTAAAAAATTATGTGTATCGTCTTTCATTTAAAATTTTTCAACAACAGTAAATCATGCTCATCAACAGAAAGCAGAGAGAAGGGGTGGGAAGATAGCTCCCAGAGAGGACCAGCAGACAGATTCCTGCCTGGCCCTGCCACCAAGCGAATAATTCCTGGAGCAAATCAGCTCACCCCTCCAGACCTCAGTCTTCCCTTCAGAAAAACAAGTCAGTTGAACAGCCCCAGCAGTGCATGTGGTATCCACTGTGCTTGTTCTCAGTGTTTGCATATGCATCAAGCCTCTTAATCATCACTACCTTATGAAATACCAAGCATTGTAGCCCATTTTATAGAAAAGGAAACAGAGGCATGGGACAGTAAAACAGATTTGTTCCAAGTTCTGTAACAAGCAAGCAGCAAAGAATTAGAATCTACCCATCAATTCTCTTTCCAGCACCTCCTCTCTTGATCACTAAGATTGGCCATCTTCTAGTAGTTGAGATTTAGAGGGTACTAATGACCTCCTCAGTGTTTGTTTTATTCACATCTGGAAGTGTAAAATGACTGCTAAGGGCTCATTTTACATATACTTTAGACCAGCTGAGCAATCAAGATTGCATCATCCTGAGACTAAAAATAAGCATTCTCAAAGTCCTCACAGATACTTCAGATACCAGCTGCATCCTGTGGCAACAATAGAAAACAACAGCATCCACTATATAGCAGCACAGGGTGGTCAGGACCTGACAGTGTCCCAATAAAAGCTGAGGATATGTCTTATTCTCCAAGACCAAGGCCATAGGGTGGTGTTCTCATCTACCCATATTCAGCAGAGAGCCACCACATCCTCAGCAATGACAGAGTGGAGCCTTCCCCTTGACACTCCTCCTCTAAGACCCTTGGTGGATGTTGGGCCTCTAGTAAAAACTTCATGGTATCTGGCTGCTATCAAGGGGATGGCCTTGCACAGCCCTTCAAGCACAGGTGCTTGTGGGTGGGGCTTGCTAATATGATGAGCACTGAGCCCCATCTCAAGCCAACTAAAGAGCAATCTCACCTCACAGCCTCTGCTAACATCTCTTCTCCTTTTCTTGCCCTACCAAAAAGCAGAACCAGTGCACTTGTAGTCCTAGTTCAAGAAGAAACAGCTGCTTCTTCCCTTGAGACACCTGGTGTGTTCCCAGCACATGCCCTGCACCCACCCTTCCCTCCTTCTGAACAGACTTCTGATCATCCTGTCTCTGCCGCCATCTCCACCAGCATGCCTTTCCTGATCCTTCTAACCAGACACAATATCCGTTTTTTTTTTTTTTTTTTTTTTTTGGTTGGTTGGTCCACAGAACTTTTCTTATACCTTCCTCACAAGTTCTACTCTCAGTGCAGTTTCTTCATATCTAGTCTGTATTTTACTCTTCAAAGAGCCTAGAGCTGTGCCTGGCCCTGATAAATATCTGCTTGATTTTTCAAGTAATCTTACCTCAATAAGTAGACGGTTACAGTCCATCAAAGTAGACAACAAAAGAAGGGATCCTTGGACCTTTTATTCTCTTTCTCAAATTGTTCAGTTGTGGAAGGATGTTTTTTTTTTAACGAATTCCTGATTACCAGAGATGATCCCAGAGGTGAGAGGAGGCTTGCTGTAACCCTCATGCACACAGATTATCTCCAAAGCAGTTCTGGAGTGCAAATACCCAAGCTGAGGCCTGCTCACTGGACCTTCAGCAAATCAAGATCCATGCTGCAGCTGCTGCTTTACCCCAGCTCCAGAGTGTCCAGAAGGATGTGAGCAGAGCAGCCAGCGCTAGGGCACGTCCATGCTCTATCAGGCATTCGTTCACCTTGCCAAGGTAGAAATGCAACCCAGGTAAGAGCAGCTGGTGTGCTTTGTCACCCAACTGCACTGCTTTAACTTCCTTAGACAACCAAGAGTGTTATTAAGAATTTCGACATATATGGTTACAGAAAAGGAAAACTTTTCCTCTAAAGGCAACAAAGTTGGTAAATGTGAAAATGCTCCCAGGATTTTCAAGACTCAGAATTTCTTTTACAAATATCCTGTGTGCTAGTCTGTGAGGTGGCTGAAAACACTGCTAGTAGTGTTGACAGTGTTTTTGATAGCTGAATATATAGATCTGGAGGGTAGGAACCAAGAAAACTGTGTGAGGCATTGCTTTGAATGTTAAGTCCTGTGAGGATGGAGCCTGAGAGCACTGTGCTGCTCACACAGGCAAACACGGATCACCTTTGGGCTTAGGAATGAGCTGCCAGCAAAAGATACCCCATGTTCACTTGATCAAGTCAGGTGTTACCGAACAGCAAAGGGGCCTCCTTCTTCACCAAAGAACACTGTTCAAGAACCTCTGCAAGTAATCCTTCTAACAAGTGGGTAGATTTCTCTTGCCCTAATTGTTCCTCCTTGGCTTTTTAATGTATTTCTGTTTACGTACCATACCTCTTTGGTTGGCCAGAAGTCTTGGATTTGGGAAGGTAAATGGAGCTCAAGTGCTGAGTCCATGTTAAGGATGAAAGTCACAGACCTACCTGGTGCATTGAGAATCAACAGGGCACTACCCAGAGTTTCTTTCTCACACTCTTCCTCACCCAATAGACGCTTGTGCCTTACAGGTTTCAGAGCTAGAAGGTCCAACACGAGAGAGTGACGCTGTAGATACCAGGACTCTGTGAGAAGAGCAGGTCAGAGAACAGAAGACAATTGCAGAGAAACAGTTTCCTCCCATAAAATGCACAGCATTGAGTGCAGCAATTATAATTAGATGTTGTGGGTAAGGGATAGTACTTCCTCTGGTCCACTTTTTCTAAAGCAGACTTCTGAAGGGGGTACCCTATTGCCCCTTTACCCCCGACAGACTAATCAGGGAGCAAAACTACTCACTCCTTCACTAAGTTCATTTTCCAAGCATTTTATCAACTTGACACTAGTTCTCAATTTCTACGCCTTTCTTTTTGTCTGAATATTTTATAGTCCTGACATAATGATTTTAGTTAGGAGCCTACTTTAGAATGGGTATAAGAGGGCTAACAGTACATTAACACGCCTACTATCAATCAGAAAATTGCAGGCCAGCTCCTTGAATGATATGTTGCTCAGCACATTAAATCCTTGAATTCAGCAAAAATATATAAACACTTTCACTCCTGAAGTTATGAAAGATAGGTGGAGTAAATGGACAATTAGGAGGATAATCAATTTAGAATGGTTTAAGGGGAACAATAATGGATTGCTACTTTTTCCTTTTTTCTGGTGTAGAAACTGAGTGCCTATGCTGTCATTTTAGTATGAAAGAGATGGCAAGGAGTAACAAATCAAAAATAACTTTCTCAGTCTTTGCTTATGTGTCACTGGTGCTTAAGCTCCTGCTATGCGCACATTGCCTTGACAGAGAGCCAATAGATATTTACCAACTGATATCGTTAGAACAGGTGAAGAACAAATTACTCTCCTTTTTCTTAGGCATCAGGGGACTCAGTTTTCCATTTAAGCTGGTGCCAACTCTGCACTAGTTACTATAGATTTCAAAGTTTATTACTAATCTTCTTTGCTACTCCCAACATTCTAACACCCATGTAGTGCTCCTGGATGACTCTCCTCCATGACAGTGTCCTCCACCATGAAAGAGAGCACACTTTCCTCTAGACTCTAGAGAGTCTGTAAGAGAAAGCAAGAAAACCTGAAGAACTGAGGACTAATTGGGTCCTATCTCTTCTATTCCATGTTCTCTGGTCCCCTCAAGGGCTGTACAAAAGAAAGCAACTATTTGGTCTAAAGCCTGTCATTTAGAGAAAGTGTGATGGCCCTCTTTTTGGCAATAGGAATTCTTTATATAAAAATAAAAATGAAAAACAAAACATAAGCTCCCTTCCTTTATAACTCGGAATTTTAAAGCGTAGGTTTATGTTTTGAACTTACGATAATTATACTTTTCTGCTCTTACAAATGAAATTTGAACACATAAACCCATAAGTTTAGTACACATTGTTATGAGTACTTGTGTGTATAGTTTATAGTCCATGTGTTGTAGTTGAAAAAGGAGTTTTTCCTTTCCTCCTTGAAGATTTTTACACAGACTAGCATTCCTCCACAACACATACCACCTTCTCAAACAAGAAATACTATTTCAGAAATGTATATAGAGTAGACTCTTCATACACATGTTTACAACATACACTTGATACTGATATGCCAAATGGCCTCTTAAAGAGTATCAAGACACAGTTGTCAAATGTGATATTAGTTAACATGCATCAACAATCTGAGACCATGAACACAACAGTTAGC
>CABHPP010130231.1:13354-43057 GCA_902168425.1 Peromyscus attwateri | reverse complement strand
TTGGTTTTTCGAGACAGGTTTCTCTGTGTAGCTTTGCGCCTTTCCTGGAGCTCACTTGGTAGCCCAGGCTGGCCTCGAACTCACAGAGATCCGCCTGCCTCTGCCTCCCGAGTGCTGGGATTAAAGGCGTGCGCCACCAACGCCCTATAGACCAATATTTAAAAGAGCCAATCAACGTTTAGACCACACAAAGACCTTTTCCAGTTGTTCCTAGCCTTACAGCAGCAGTCTAGTGTGGAGGCCGGTTTTCGTCAATGAGTTCAAAGAGGACGGACCCATAAACTGCGGCCAACACGGCTGGATAAGCTGGACCTGTCTGAGAAGTCAGTCTCTTTCTGGGTCCTCCGCCTTGTAAACATTCCACATAATCCTATGTAAACTGACCCTTGCCTCGCTCCCCAGGCGATAACTTGCTGCCTCCTGTCACAGACTTCATTCACATTAACATTTCTGTTCTCTTATTTCAGTGTGCTAAACTCCTCCTAGAAACAGGTCAACCCATCCCCACCCCCACCAGCAGCCACGTAAGCTGGTGTGCTCTTTGGTTTTTGTCAACTTGACACCAGCGAGAATTAGCTGGGAAGAGGGAGCCTCAGTTGAAAAGTCGCCTCCTCCATCAAGTTGGCCTGTAGGAAGTCTGTGCGGCATTTTCTTGAATAATGACTGATGTAGGAAGGTCCCGCTCACTGTGGGCGGTACTATCCCCGGGCAGACGGACGGTCCTGAGTAGTGTCAGAAGAAGTTAGCTGAATAAGCAATGGGAAGCAAGCCAGTAAGCAGTGTTCCTGCCTGATCTCTGATCCAAGTTCCTGCTTGAATTTCTGCCCTGAATTCCTCAGCGGTGGACTATGCTCAGGAAGCCAGATACACTCTTTCCTCCCCGAGGTGTCTTTGGTCGTGATTATCAGAGCAACAGAAAGCAAACCAGGACAGCTACTTTGTAAATAAGTCAGATGGAACTGGGAACAGTTCCTATGCACAGACTGGCTCCCAGGCTCTAAGTTTCTTGCTCTGTCTGCATACCTATGCAGTCCGCACTGCAACGAATTCCTGCTCAGAGCCGTGTTTGTATTTTATGCACACAATCGTAGTAATGCGGTTGGCAAAGAAGCAGGCATTTTTTTTGTGAGTTAGGGGAAAGATGGACTTTAGCTGGAGACTCTGCTGTGTTACATAGTCAGAATTGCCAGTAACTCATTCTCCCAGCATCGCTTCCTTTCCCTCCACACGTTCTTTTCCCTGCACCCTTTGGATTTCCTCCTGTCTACAGTTACGGTGTATCGCTTTTGTTAGTGAAAAGATCAGAGTTCTTCTGTGCTGAAAGAGGAGCAACTGTTTGGAGAATTCTCAGCACTGTCTTGGGGAAAGGAGGTAGATTGTGGAGCCCTGGACTCCTCTGAGGTAGAGGTGAGGAGGCATCTAGGTCTAGCACATACATACTTACAAACATACACGAGAGGGTTTTGAGTGCTGCAGGCACACACGTGATTAGAATTTAACCAAGAAGCAGTATCTATGTGGAGAAAGAGCTCTTACTATCTTTGCCTTGTCTTCCTCAGTGGGATTTGAAGCTGCACGTATACCTGCAGGCAGGGTTCTGCCTGAGTAGAGAAAATCAGCCAGTTTCCGGTGGGCGTCACCACTGGAGAACTTCACATTTACATTAGGGAATGCTGACCAAGAGTCAGCTCTTCTAGTGTGGGAGCTGAACTTGGTGTCATCAAATATTCATCCTTCTGGACAGGGGAGAACAAAGGGCAAGTATCCAGGCAGGACTGAGGGGTGTCCTTCTGAAATGACTTTGTTTTCCTGGGTGGCTCTGACCTTGAAATCAGATTGACAATCCTGATAATAGTTTTTGCCTTTCCCACCAGAGTCTCACACATCAGTGACTAATTTTCCTAGTCCTGTCTGTGCTGGCCTGGGTGGGACGGCAAGGCTATATGAACCTGCATGCCAGGCAATTTTGATAGTGTTCAGCCCATATAAGCATGTTTCACCACCTGTGTCTGGACAGGGACTTGCTTTGTTTCAGTAACAATCTCCTTTTGTTGCTTCTATTTTTATTATGCTGCTTCAACTTTGTCAAATGTGTTAGGGACACCTAATACCAACATCATTGCAATGTGTTCCATTTCTCTCTGTATATTCATGCTTGAGTTAGCATTGTAATGCCACTCTAAAACAGATTAGCTGGATTGTTCTTAGAGCTTTTTGCTTAAGGAAAATCTGTAAAGTCCTACAGACTATGACTTAGTATTATGATTTGGATATGAAGATTCTCCTTAAAAATTACTCATGTATTACAAGGTTGCTTACTGGATAACAGTGGTATTTTGGGAGGTTTTAGAAAGTTGGGAAGGTAGAGCCAGGCGGTGGTGGCGCACGCCTTTAGTCCCAGCACTCGGGAGGCAGAGGCAGGCGGATCTTTGTGAGTTCGAGGCCAGCCTGGTCTACAGAGCGAGATCCAGAAAAGGCGCAAAGCTACCCAGAGAAACCCTGTCTCGAAAAACCAAAAAAAAAAAAAAAAAAAAAAAAAAGAAACTTGACTGGGGAGAAGTAGGTCACCCAGGATGGGTTCTTGGGGTGTATATTATTCCTGGCCCCTTCCTGTCATGCTCACGTTCTGCTTCTTGTCTGGATGAGATGAGAAACCTTTACCACATACCACGATGTTCTTTCTGTTTGACTCCATGGGGCCAATGGACCATGGATTGAACCCTCTGCCACCATGAGTTAGAATAAACCCTTGCTTCTTACTTTCCTTGGGCGTTTAGTCACAACAATGAAAGCTGACACACTTCATAAGTTGTACCTATTTTTAAACACCGTTTAAAGTGGCAGAGGGTTCTTTTCGTTTCTTTCTTTCTTTCTTTTTTTTTTTTCTTTTCTTTTAGGTATTTTTCCAGACGGGCTTCTCTGTGTAATAGCTATGACTGTTCTGGAACTCAATCTGTAGACCAGGTTGGCACAGAGATCCTCCTGCCTCTGCCTCCCAAGTGCTAGGATTGAAGGCATACACTACCACTACCCCACTAGGAGAGGGTAATTTTAAGGAAGTATGATCCTTTATATCCTTTATTAAAGAGTAAAGGTTGGCTAGGGAGCAGCAGTGTATTAGAATACCTGCTTAGCATGTGTGAGACCCTGGGTTCAGCGCGATCAGGAGAACAGTAAATGCTGAGTGAGGGAAGGAGTTCCTATCTTTATGGAGCTTAAAACTAGTCCAAACAAAACCGGTTGAAAGTTTTCAAATGAATATCCTGTTTGTCATTGTGCCAAGGGAGTTCTGGCATATTTAGAGACATCAAAGTGATTGGAAGAGCCTTGTGGCTGAAGTCTTACAGGAAGGGTTGTGGGTTGGCCTGGAAGGTAAAGTGGCTATGCAAACACAGACGCTTTTAAGGGTAGAGGAGGGTGTAAATAATGCTTACACTTGAGGCATATACTGGGTTTTGGCTCCCCTAGTCAGGTAGAGTTAGGAGAACTTCTGAGTCTAACTGGTAGAGAAGTGTGCTAATCAGTTCGGTGCCATAACTGGCAACTTTGACAGTGTGCATTATTTCATTGCCTTGCATTTCCAGAAGCTGGAAATTGGAGATCAAGTGTCAGTGAGGTTGGTGCCTCTGAAGGCTGTGAGGGACAATCTGCTCAAGCTGTCTGAGGGACAATCTGCTCAAGCTGTCTTCTCCCTGGTGCTCTTTGTGTGTTTCCTGTCGTTACATTCCCGTGTCCAAAGTTTTCTTTTTTTATTGCTCTGTATTCTAACACAAATTCTAACATTCTAATTTACATATAATATATATTTAAATAAAAATGCAACTAGTGTTCAGTGGTAGAATACTTGCATAGCAAGGGCAAGGTCCTTAGTCTAATGCTTAGCACTGAAAAAAAAGAACAATTTTTTTCTTCTTTTTGAAATAAAAAATGTGTGTGTGTGTGTGTGTGTGTGTGTGTGTATGTGTGTGTGTGTGCGTGCGTGTTTGCATGTGTGTACATGTGGATATGGAGGACAGAAGTTGATGTTCAGTGCCTTCCTTTTCACTCTCCATCTTATGTATTGAAGCAGGTTTTCTCACTTGAATGCAGAGCTTGATGTTTTGGCTAGTCTAGCCGGCCATCTTCCCCTAGAAAATCTCCATCTCGACTCTGGAGGGAGTGGCCTGCCATAACTCCCTAGCATTTACATGGGTATTGAGGACTTGAACTCCGGTCCTCACACTTGAGACAATACCTTAGCTTCCCAAATGGTGGGATTATCATTGTATGCCACCCTGCTTGGCTTTGGTAGATTTTTAAAGTATAAAGTCCAAGGATTGGAATTGTGAAAAGGGATGTGCCTTGCATAGACTGCTAAAGTCCCTCATCCCCAATTAAGGATATTCTAGTCTCTGTTTATGTGGGAGGAGAAAGTGTCTGTGTTCCTGGCTATTAGACAGTGTTGGAGCATACGGGATAAGTGTTATTCAGCAAGTGAAAAAAAATACAGTGTTTCCTTTCTACAGGAATTTGGGTTTGCAACAGTTTCAGAGAATGAATGGATGGAATTGATCTTCACTTTGAGTTTGAGCAGGAAGATTGTTTTAGTCAGGGTTTCTGTTGCTGTGATGAAACACTATTACCAAAAGCAATTTGGGGAGGAAAGGGTTTATTTCATCCATACTCCCAAATTAACAGCTGATCAATCATTGAAAGCAGTGAGGGCAGGAACTCAAACAGGGAAGGAACCCGGAGGCAGGAGCTGATGCAGAGGCTGTGGAGGGATGCCTCTTAAGGCTTCTTCCTCATGGCTTGCTCAGCATGCTTTTTTTAAATTGAAAATAAATTTTTTAATATAATATATTTTAATCATGGTTTCTCTTCCCTTGTCTCCTCCTAGACCACCCCCTACTACCTACTCATCCAACTCCATATCTTTTTCTCTCTCTTTAGAAAACAAACAGGCTAATAAACCATCAGTATAAAACAAAACAGACAAACAGAATAAAAAAGAAAAAGCATGAGAAACACACACACACACACACACACACACACACACACACACACACACACCCCATAGAAACATAAAATCGGAAACCATAATAAATAACCAAAAGACTGGTAAGGTTAAAAAAAAAAAAAAAAAACTACCAAACCAAGGATTGTGAGACAAAACATCTCCAAAAACACCACTGAGATCGTTTTGTGTTGGCCATCTACTGCTGGGCATGGGGCCTGCCTTCAGTGTGGTTTAATACATCCAGTGAGACTCCACTGGAAGAAACTATGTTTTCCTTTGTGAATGGTTGTCAACTGGAGATAGCTTTTGGATTAGGGATGAGGCCTCAAGTACAGTTTCCCTCTCAGTGTTGGGACCCTATCTGTCAGCCTGCTTTCTTATAGAACCCA
The DNA here is from genome assembly GCA_902168425.1 of Peromyscus attwateri. NCBI lineage: Eukaryota > Metazoa > Chordata > Mammalia > Rodentia > Cricetidae > Peromyscus > Peromyscus attwateri. The sequence goes on along the minus strand of CABHPP010130231.1, from coordinate 37,669 downwards.
GGACTACCAGCTCAGGATGTCCCCACCCACAATGGTCTGGGCTCTCTCTCCCTTATCTATCACTAATTAAGAAAATGGCCTACAGGCTTGCCTGCTCACAGCATGATCTTATGGAGGCATTTTCTCAATTGAAGTTTCCTCCTCCCAGATGACTTTAGCTCTTGTGACAAGTTGACATAGAACTAGCCAGGACAAAGGTCTAAAAACAGAAACAGTTACACAGAAAGGGCTGAATTCCATCCTTATTACTGACTTTTCTCCAATTTGTAAAAACATATTTTTTGAGACAAGGTTTTGTTCTGTAAACCTAACCTGGCCTTAAACACCCAGAAACCCTCCTGCCTCAGCCTGTGGGTGTGCTTGGATTGCAGGTGTAAGCCGCCATACCCACTCTGATCCCCCTAATAACCAGTAATTCTACATTTCCCCCAGTTGTACAATTGCTTATTGTAATCGTAGTTGGGCTTGTGGCGGTTGGAGTATATGACCTTTCAGAATGGCACCGTACTTTTTTTATGTTCTCTGTGCTTCTGAAAGCAAGAGGGATGACTCAGTGTGAGAATCGTAAGCCAGGCATGGTAGCGAACTGGGCAGGACCGCTCCCACACATGGCGCCTTTTCTTCTTGGTGTGAAGAAAAAGAGTCACTCATTTCCATCAGTCCTAAAAGAATCCGAGGTATTACTTTGGAAAATTTCTAACAATCCTTCCAAGGAAAGGAAATGAAACCAAAATCAAATTCAAATCCAAGCCTGCAACCATTCTCCTTCAGAGTTGAATATGTGTATTAGAAATTATCCCTTAATGTTCTTGATTATTTGGGGCTCGTTAAGAAAAGAAAGCATGGCTGGGCACCATCCTTCCCAGTGAAAAGATATCAGCTGTTCAACTCTACCCTAAACTCACTAACTTAACCTTTAATGTTGAAGCCCTAGCTTAAGAGCTGTTAGCTCAGACATCAAAACTCTCCATGTGCACATGCACATTAGAAGGCTTGAAACTTTGAAAACTCTGGGTAAAAGGAGAGACCAGACAAAAGAGAAGAAAACCTAAAGAGAAGGATGGACGGAGGAAGAACGAGAGGGCAGGGTGTGGTCAACGGAGGAGAAGACGAAGCCCTTGACGTTGCTGAGGCATGTGGATGGTGCTCCAGGTGTGCTTTCGGTTTTGATTGTTCACCCTCCAGTAAACCTGAGCTCTTTGAAGGCTGCACAATATCTTACTCACCTTTGACTTTTCTGGCATCCAGCATTGTCTGTCAAACAGTCTGTGTTTGGGGGACTATTTGTCAGTCTGAATCAGCCCACCCTAGACAAGTATTGAATGTTCTGAAATTTAAGCTTCCCAGCTAGAGATATGTTTGTGGCCAGGATAGTTTTATAGACGATCTTTTCAACGAATTGAGGGAACTATGAAAGACATGCCTGGGCTCTACCTTAGAAGTCCTAGGGGAGGGTCTGAGGATCTGCCAAGGGAAGCCCAGCAATGAAAACATCCCTAGTGACTGTGCAATGATTCATGTGGAATAATACTTTTTTTTCCCATTGTCATGACCTTGGTGGACGGCAAGAGGACTTCAGGCAGCCTCCAGTTGCCCACGTTTGCAATAACTACAGGTGGCTATGTCAGTCAGTGGCACACACAGCCCCGAGGGATAATGGCCATTGTTTTTGAGATTCACCGATCAGAGGAGCGCGTCTTCGACTAGGCCTTCCAGTCTGATGTGCATCCTTTGCTCTCACTCCGTATCCCTGGAGGTCCTCAATAGCCTGGAAACACCCACTAGTGGCTCCTAGAAGACACTCCTCAGTCAGCTTTCCTGAAAGATGGTTTTTTGAGACTGGTGTCCTCCAACATCTGGCTGAGCTGGTGCTTCTAATCAAGTCACCTTCCTGGCCTTAACACCTTGTCTCTGGGCACAACTGGCCAGCTGTACAGTGAGCAGCCGCACTGGGTTTGGTAACACACTTATTACAATGCCTCCAGTATTTTTGAAATAGCTTGGAACCAAAGCGTCTTGTAAACCAGCATATTTAGATGGTCAAAGCATTTAGGGGTTACCTTGGGCTCCAAGTGTCTTGAAGCTTGATCTGAAAAGCACGTGTGACCACCCTAACATGTGCAATTGCCAGAGAGAATAAAGTAGAAGATCACAGTCACAGGGCACTGAGAGGTGTTAGCAGGTTCAGAAATGACCTACGGAGGACACATGTCTGGATGGAGGCTCTGGCTTGCCTCATAAGACCATCCATGCATGTTAGATGTCTACAGACCATTAACAATTGGAGGAGGTAAACCAAGAGGAAAGGACTTCTCATTTAAGAGACAAAACAACAAAATGCCAAATATACAAAATTACTAACAAACAAGGGGATGACCTTTAACACCACACTGAGAAACGAGGGAACAAGTTTTATTAACTGTGACTGCAGATGTGAGCTCACCAGGCAAAACTTTGGACTGGACTTAATAGTAGGTGTCACTAATTTAAAGTCACCTGTCCAGGATAAATGCCTAGTATTGTTCATTATAGTATTGGTAATCTGCTGAGCATCATTTCTCCCATGTGTCACCTCTTCCAACACAGAGAGATACATACATCTTGAGTCACTGACCACAGCCCTAGCTAGACAAGACTGTGTGGTCAGAGGGCCACCCCTGGGTCCCCATAACAGAAGTCACAAAAAAGCATTTGTATAAGATTTCATAAATAAAACAAGGTAACTGTCTTTGGTCAGTGTAACCTCTGTGAGAAAGGTGAGTTTTCTTTATTATTCTCTCTGTATAGGTAAATAAACTGAGTCCCAGAAGGGCCTTTTGTCACGCTCAGCAACTCACCGGTGTTTAAGAACACCGAGAACCTAAACTCGAGTGTCTCCTCACATACAGCTCTAACCCAAGAATCTATAATCTGTCTGATGACAGTGACCATCCCATCCGATTCTCGGACTACTTCTTTGGAGTCATCTCTTTCCTACACAGGAGGTAACAGAACCCAAAAGGTATTGTGACAACTTCACCGGGCTGTAAAAGGCAGTGTCCCCGTGAAGGTGGAGCCCAGATTTTCTGACTCCACAGTCCTCAGGCAAGGTTTTGGTAGCTAGTTTGGAAAATCTAGGATGAAAGCGGAACTCGCTGCGGAGCGCTCTCCGGTATTGCACGGGTCAGGCCCGGGGCCCCAGGTGGCTGTGGGTGGAGCCATGCGCACGCGTATCTAACTGCGATCTAGAATAGGTAGGATTTGCGAAATGCTAGCTTTCAAGTCCTCTAGTCTCCACCCGAAGATGATTATCATAGCTGAAGTTTTGGCAACCTCGTGGACCCTCCCGAAGGGCAGGACCCGCAGCCTTTCCTCCCGGAGTTGGGACCCGGCCAGAGTTGGGTCGTGGCCGAGCGGAAACCGAACCCGGGGTCCCGGCGGCGGGGCGCGCGTGTGAGTCCGGGTCTACGGAGTCCTGGAGGAATCGAGTCTGGTGAGGTGTCCGGGTCCCGGAAGAATCCGCTGTCGCTTCGGCTCCTGTGGCGGTGAGAATGCAGGTCAAGGTAAAAGTTGGGCCTGAGGCTGTCCGCCTTGGCCCCTGTCTACTGCCCCTGCCGGGGGGACCCCTGCGCGCGATCGAGGTTCCGAGGTCGTGGAGAGTGACAGCGCCCAGTCCAGCGCTTTAGAGGAAAACAGAGTGCTGTGTCTGGGTGTCCTCTAAGACTGCTGGGGCACAAGCTGCCTATCATCTCTACAGGTTTTTCTTTACTTCCATACGTTGTGTGAGAAATTATATCACTTATTGTGCCCGTTGTGTTTCAGGCATAGTTCAGGCTTGCCTCACGTTGGCTCTTTTCAGCCTGGCCTGGCTGGTAAGAGCACATTCTCTGCTGTTTTCTCAGGCAGCCTGAATTGGCATCTCGGCTCCATCACCACCTGTGACCCTGGGAGCTTAGTTATTAGCTTCAGCTCTAGCATTTGGAACAACTGGAAAATACTGTTTGAAGATTAAGTGGGATATGGTACGCCGTGTGCCCTTAGAATAATCTTTAATGTATTTGACAAATTGCAAGAGCGTTCCTTTTCCTCCTGTGTGTGGATTTGATCCCAGTGCCTCCAGTACCCAAGCTCTCTACCACTAAGCTACATTCCCATCCTTTTAAATACTCTCTCCCCCTCCCCCAAGGAGCTCACTAAGTTTCTCAGACTAGCCTTGAACTTGTAATTCCACGGACTCACTCAGACTCTCTAGTCGCTGGGCTAACAGTCCTACACCACCAGGCCTGGCTTAACTGTTCCATCCTGACAATAATCCTATAATCTCCTAAGTGCCATCATTCTTCTCCCAACCTTCTTCCTTTGGGGAGAAAATGAAGCTGAGGGAGAAAGTAGAGTTGAGATTTGAAGTCATGCCCAGGTATAGAACACATGGAAAAATCTAGCCAGACGTGGGATGGTGATAGTTTAGTTTGTTCTAGAGAACTATACAACTCTGAACCACTCAGTGAGAAATGCATTCTCACTGAGTTTCTTTGTCCCTGTGTGCATAAATATATGTATGTATATACACATACATTTATATATAAATATATTATATAATATATATATATAAATATAATATATATAATCATGTGGATTGCCATGGTGTGCATGTGGAGAGCAGATGATAGCTTCACAAGTTGATTCTCTCCTTCCTCTGTGGGTTGTTCTTCGGTTACAGGCTTGTGCAACAATTGATCTTATATACACTTTCACTTGATGAGCCATCTCCCAGGCTCCCATATGACTTTGATGCACTAATTTATTCTTTGCTTGGGATTCCTCCACAACGAGTATATCATTAGCTATTTACCTGGATTGGCTAATTTGACTCATTGGATCTGAGTTTAACCTGTGAGAATTTGCTTGACTGTTTCTTATTTCTCATGAGGCATTGTAACTATATGAGTCGAACAAATTATTTAGGATATATATATATATGTATATGTGTGTGTATATGTACATACATATATCCATACATATATTTATGTATGTCTCCATTGTTTTAATTTGTGCATTTGTGTAAAAGGAATCAGATTGCGCTGTTAATAGTTTCTAGGAAAAAGTTCATGTCAATACATATAGTGCTTACTCGAATTAAGACCATATATACAGCGTTTTCTCCCTATGATTATCACTCTTCTAGATTCATTCAATCAACCCATGTCTGTGGAGTGTCAGCTATGTGATGAGCCCTTGCTCAGAACCTGGGAATGTAGAATGAACGGGACTTTTATTGTTGAGATAAAGAAGGGATGATGAACCCGATGGGATTGAGCTTCGCTTCAGCTACAGTTAGCTTGTTTTGTTTTGTTTTTCCCTTTCCTGGAGTGCGCATGTCATACAGTCAAGCTCTCTCCCTTACTTCCCTCCCTGTAAAGTAATAACTTTTAGCATGTATGCCATCAGACCCTCCCTCAGAACTGTATCCTTGAGAGACAGGAGTAGACTTTCTGAATGGGCAAACAATACAACACTTGCCTACATGCAACAGAATCTTTTTAGCCTTGAAAAGGGCAGAAGTTTTGACATTCGCTGGCACATGAATGAAAATTGGGGCCATTATATGACAAATATATGACCCCACTTATGACATATTTAAGAATGTCAAATTCATAAAAGTGAAATGCTGAGTAATGATTGCCAGGGGAGGGAGAGCAGAAAGATGGAGCTGCTGCGTGGGTCTGGAGTCCCAGCTTCGGAGCATAGAGGAAGGAGTTCCAGAGATGGCTGCATAACAATGTGAATATATGTATCCATACTGAACTGCAAACTTAGAAAACAGGATAGTAAATATTATATCACGTATCTTTTATCATAATGACAAATACAAGCAGACCAGTTATAATGGTCCATGCTTATAATCCCAACACTTAGGAGGCAGATGCAGGAGGATCATGAATCTAAGCCAGCCTGTGTTACATCCTGAGTTAGAGGCCAACTTCAGCTGCAGAGTGAGACCTAATAGCAAAATCAAACAAACATCAAAGAAAGATGCTCATGTAAACTATGTAATAAATTTTTTTTTCTAAACCTTGGATATGATTGTGTAATCTGAACTCAGGTAGAAGTGGTGAAGGTGTGGTAATGGAGTACCCTGGAAAATTTCCCCTTGATTTGGGCAGTCCAACACTTACTCTTTCTTACTCTTTCTCAATGTCTTTTGATTCAGGGTCTCACAAAGATTACAGACCTGCCACCATGGAAACTTCTTTCCCTTACTCTTGATGAGTGTTGGCATTTCTGCCTTTCTGTGGAAGAGGTTCTTGGTCACGGATACTATAGGAAAACTCTAAGACTGTTTCAGAGTGTCGAAGTCAGTTTCCAGCAGTGAGAAGCAATCATTTGATTTGCCTTAGAGGTTGGATGCCTTCTCAGGGTTTGGCCAGCAGTTCCTTCTTGCCATTGCCACAGCCCTACAGTCCATCTGTGTAGACATTCATGTGGAGGCCAGAGGTCAGCATCAGGTGTTGCTCCTCAGGATGACTGTTCACTTTGTTTTGAGACAGGGTCTCCCACTGGGATCTGTTGTTTGCCTGACTCGGCTATGCTGGCTAATTTGGGAGCCCAGGACACTTCCTGCCTCCACCTCTCCAGCGTTGAGATAACAAGCATGCACCACTGTCTGACTTCTTATGTATTAAGGATTAAACTCAGAACCTGTGCTTGTGCAAGTACTTTGCCTACTGAGTCATATTTCCGGTTCCCTACAATCCATTTTGACTGGGAAAGAAGGGTACTCAAAGCTCAGCAAGGTGTCTTCCCATATGTGGTTGCATTGCATTTCCCCTGCTGACCTTGGGTATGTAGCCTGTGGAAGCCTGGCATGGTTGGCATCATGGTGAACTCATTAGTTCACCAAGCAAGGTATTGTCATTCTCTGCCTCATGCTGGCTCCAGATCTTCTGGAAAGAGCCTGTGCCAGATGGGCATCAGATATCCCAGGTTTCTAATGGTAAGATTAATCTTGTAAATTAGATTGTTCTTTATTTCTGCCTCATCCTTAAACTGTATGTGGACATTCCATGGAATTTCCTTTGCCAGACTCAAAAGTCTAGGACATTGGATGACTATAGTTTCTTACTTGCCCAGTTATGGACTAATAACTTCTTATGAATGGTCTTTTTTTACTTAAGCAGAACAGCCAACCAGGGAAGCAAAGATCTTGGTGAAAAGTAAGTACTTTCTATAGCAGATGTGTTAAGAGACCTCAGAGAAGGGTCTTTGCCTAGTGTGTTCAAGTTTGACATTCTTCACCCTCCTTAGTGTTGGGAGATGTTGGCATCTGGCTTGAGAGGGCCAGTTCCAGCTCCGCCTGCAAACCACAGTTAATTTTGGGGGCAAGGCAGAACTTTTTGCTCATGATTAGATCGTAATGTCTGAAAACCACGTGCTGTTTTCAGAATGCATGTTGTGTTACCTTTTTATAATTCTTTCTGTTGGGACTAAATAAGAATTAGGAAATAGCAAGGAGCCAGGTGGTGGTGGTGCACACCTTTAATCCCAGCAATTGGGAGGCAGAGGCAGGCGGATCTCTGTGAGTTTGAGGCCAGCCTGGTCTACAGAGCGAGATCCAAGACAGGCTCCAAAACTACACAGAGAAACCCTGTCTTGGAAAGAGATAGAGAGGTAGAGAGATAGAGAGATAGAGATAGAGATAGAGAGAGAGAGAGAGAGAGAGAGAGAGAGAGAGAGAGAGAGAGAGAAAAGAAAAGAAATAGCAATGACAAATATTTGGAGATACTAGCAACAGAAGTCAAGAAAAGGGAGGTCTAGGGCAGTAGTTCAGTGTCAGAGCACTTGTCTGGCATGTACAAGGGCCTTTAGCACTGAAGAAAATAATGCAATGGAAAGAACCCATGTTCTACTGTTGGCTCTGCGTCCTCTGGACTCATAAGTAACCTTACTTGCCTTACCCATGGATCCAACAGCCACCCTTTACAGGCCACCTCTTTCTAAGTGTTGTGACTGTGATTTGGGTCTGAGATTCCATTGGAATCTGTTGAAAACAATAGATGAAGGACTTGAAATCACAAATGGAGTGGATCCCAGGTATGGCTGACACCACAGGAAAACCGACTTCTGCACCAAGCTCTGTCTTGCTACGGTCCCTCAGCTTCAACTTTCTGTTGCCAGATTTTTCTTTCCTTCATTTACTTGTTAAAGAAAATACAAATAATACATATTATTTCTTGAAAGGTAAATCTTCCAGTTTTCACATTTTGATAGTTGGTTCAAAATTTTTCTTAAACTGTGTAGACTGAACAGAACGCATCTGTGATCTGCAGTCTCTGTGTGGGCTGTTATTTATTTCTATGTGCTTTTGTTTGTTTTCTGAGGTGAGGCTTTCTTTCTGCCTGTGTTCCATTCTTTTTTTATTTTGAAGAAAGAGTTATGTGTGCATACATGTTTGTGCATGTGTATGTGTATTTGGTGTATGAGTTTGTGCATTTGTGCACAAGTGTTCTTTGTGGTATTATTGTGTTCCCCAAAATATTGTGCACGCTAATAAACTTATCTGGTGTTAGAAAAGAGAACAGCCACAATATTAAACATAGAGGATAGGCAGTGGTAGCACACGCCTTTAATCCTAGCATTCCAGAGGCAGAAATCCCTCTGGATCTCTGTGAGTTCAAGGCCACATTGGAAACAGCCAGGCGTGGTGACTCACGCCTTTAATCCCAGAAAGTGAGCCTTTAATCCCAGGGAGTGATGGCAGGAAGCAGAAAGATATATAAGGCATGAGGATCAGAAACTAGAAGCTTTTAGGTGGTTAAGCTTTTAGGCTTTTGAGCAGCAGTTCAGTTGAGACCCATTCGGATGGGGACACAGAAGCTTCCAGTCTGAGGAAACAGGATCAGCTGAGGAAATGGAGAGGTGAGGTAGCTGTGGCTTGTTCTGCTTCTCTGATCTTCCAGCATTCACCCTAATAACTGGCCTCAGGTTTGATTTTATTTTATTTATTTATTTATTTATTTTGGTTTTTCGAGACAGGGTTTCTCTGTGTAGCTTTGCGCCTTTCCTGGGACTCACTTGGTAGCCCAGGCTGGCCTCGAACTCACAGAGATCCGCCTGGCTCTGCCTCCCGAGTGCTGGGATTAAAGGCGTGCGCCACCACCGCCCGGCTCAGGTTTGATTTTATTAATAAGAACTTTTAAGATTCATGCTACAGTTCTTGCTCACACAGAGACCAGTGTTTGAAGTCAGATGTCTTCCATAGTTACTTCTGCACCTTTGAGATTAGGTTTCTCAAGGAACTCAGGCACTTGTAGAATCCTAGCACTAGACTGGCTAGCCAGCAAACCTCTGGGATCTATCTGCCTGTCTCTGTACTCAACACTCCCTAACCCCCATCCCCCACACCAGTGCTGTCATAAGTATGAGCAGTCACATCTGACTTTTTATATGGGTTCTGGGAATCTCAACTTAGGCCTTTATACTTAGCAAGGACTCAGCCCTCTAAACATTTCTCCAGCCCTTTCCATTTTTAAAGAAAAAAAACCATCAACAGTTTTATTGAGATAGAGTATATTTATAATTCACTGAAATTGTCTAATTTTATGTCTTTTAGTGTAGTTCCAGAGTTGAGAATCCATTCCCCAAAGAAATCTCACTGGTATTAGTTACTACCTCCTTCTCCCATATCTATATTATCCTCCAGTCACTGATCTGCCTTCTGTCACTGTTAAGTTTCCCTGTTCTGGGCATCATATATAAAGGGTTGCATGCTGACAGTTCTTAGTGACAAGCTTATCTCATCATGATGTGTTCAGGGTTATCCATGTTGCAGCATATCCAGGAACATCCTCTCTTTGTCTTATTAAACAATATTCCATTGCATATATATGTATATAATAATCAGTTTTTCATTTCATCTTATGGACATTTGGTTGCTTCTATTTTTTGGCTTAGACATAGATGCATTTATGAAAATTTGTGTGCAAGGTTTTGAGTGGATTTGTTTTCATTTCTCTTGGGTAGACATTTAGGAGTTGCATTGCTGGGAGATGCAGTAAATCTGAGTTTAGCTTTTTGAGAAACTGTAGACTTCTTTCCCAAAGCCTCTGTACCATTCTATATTCCTACCAGCAGTCTATGAGAGTTCTAATTTTTTTGCACCTTCCTTATTTTCTGACTTTCTGACTATGGCCATCACAGTGGATGCATAGGCAACCTTCTGGTTTTGATTTGCATTTCCTTGAAGCCTAACAATTTTGAGCATCTTTTGTGTGCTTATGGCTGTTTGGGTGTTTTCTGTGGAAAACTGTGTATTTAGGTCCTTTCTGTGGCACTTATATTTGAACCAACACTTGAGATTGTCTCCTGGAAGGGTACATATTCATATCCACAGAAAAGCTGACTTGAAATTCCTAATGGCTCACAACCCTCTTGTCGTCTCTGTGGGTCTCAGGCTCACACAGAGGACATGCTATGTTGCAGGGACTTTCCTGGGCATTTTCCATGCTTGTATATGAGGGGCCTCACAAGATTCAGGGGGGGGAAACAATATTTAAGAAATTAATTTGCAAACCTTAAAATACTGCTGTTAAACTATCATTCTTTTTTTAGATTTATTTTAGTTTATGTGTATGTGTATTTTGCCTGTGTGAATGTATATGTGTGTATCATGTAGGTACCTGGTACTTGTGGAGGTCAGAAAAGAGAGACTGATTCCCTGGAACTGGAGTTCCAGATGGTTGTTAGCCACCATGTGGATGCTGGGACCTAACCCCAGTTCCTCTGGAAGAATGAGTGCCCATAACCACTGAGCCATCCCTCTTTCCAGCCCCCAACCATCGTTCTTGAGCTGGAGGTTCTCTGATGTAAAGAGTTCATCAAACCATTACGGAAAAGCACCTAGCATGGAGACAAACCCCAGAGCCACTATCAACAAGTGAGGCAGCATCTGAGAACAGGGTTTCTGAAGCTAGGGGCCAAGAATAGTGTGTGTGTGTGTGTGTGTGTGTGTGTGTGTGTGTGTGTGTGTGTGTCCCACTATGGGTATTTAGAGGTCAGAGGACAACTCAGGTGTTGGGCCTTGCTTTCCAATTTGCATTTTGAGACAAACTTCCTCAGCTTACTGCTCGTTGGTGAGCTTTGTACTCCACGCTTTAGCTTTTTCATGGGTTCTCAACATAGACCCTCATGTTCACACACTTTATCCTCTGAGCCATCTCTCTAGCCCCTAAGAGTATTTTTGAAACAGTAAATTGGGAAGGAAATCACACATTGCACTCATCGGGCCTATGTGGGATACAAATAAGAGGTAGAATAATGACAAGTAGGAACAACTGAGGGTTATTGTTCATAGTGAGAAGACCTCAGCAGTGGTGGACTGGTCAGGGGTATGGCCTGGAAACTTCATCTGAAGTCAGTGTGGGGTGGTATTTGGGTCAGCTGCCTGGCGTTTAGGTTATAGTTTAAGCTCATGTCCAAGAATGTGGAAAGTGCAAGTGTATGCCACCACTCTTAGCTTGGTCTGAGCAACGCATTCTGCAGAGAAGAGACGGTGCACTGAGTTGCTAAGGGCATGAATCTGAGTCTACATGTGAGTCCTGAGTGAGACTGCTCAAATATGAATGCTAGGTCGGGGTGCCTACTTATGAACCCTGGGTCAGACTGCCAACATGCAAATCTCACTGTTACTTTTACAAGCTGGTTAGTCCCTTGGGCACATTATTCACCCTCTGTAAGATTTAGTATCTCACTGATAGAATGAACAATTGCCCTCAGGGGCTCTGGGGCACATTTAAGTACTTGGCATTGAGTAGGTGAGGGCGTGGAGAGGGCAGAATACATGCTTACCCCACTGTTAATATTATTTTACAAACTGAGCTGGACTTTGAATGTGGAGAGCGCTTTCTTCTTTCTGCAGAAAGTAGATATCCTCCATTGCTCTAAGGTCCAAGAGGTTTTGTAAACGGAGCCCTGTAATGGTCTCTGAGAGACCGTTTTCTTCCCAGATGAATCTAAGTCTAGAGGGCACTTCACAGACACTTGGCTTGTATCCATTAATCCTTTCCAGCCTTTGTCTTTACGGTCAGCCTGTGCTTCACAAGGATTCCCAAACAAAACACAAGAAAGCAAACCTCAATCTTTGACCTTATCTGTGCTAGATAAACTGGGCCTTCTAAGCAGCCAGGTTTCCTGTTTGACTCCAAGACCAAGTAAGGAGGTATTTTTCAATGTGGAGAGAAGATGTTAAGCAGTTTTTGTTTGTTTGTTTGTTTGTTTGTTTGTTTGTTTCCGAGATAGGGTTTCTCTTTGTAGCTCTGGCTGTCCTGGAACTCACTTTGTAGCTCACAGAGATCTGTCTGCCTCTGCCTCCCGAGTGATGGAATTAAAGATGTGCACCACCACCACCCAGCAAAGATTCTAAATCGTTAATGAAAAAAAAAATTAAAGACAACATTTCTATATTCTGCCCTGGCTATTCTTGAATTCTTGGCCTCAAATGGTTCTCCTTTCTCAGCCTCCCATTGGATGGGACTGCTGGAGAGCACAGATGTGTTTGGCTCTAGGGGTCAAAACCTTGCAATTAAAAATCTCTCTAAAATTAGTGAGGGTTTCAAGGACAGCTTCGGACAAAGCAAACTGACACAGGACACTTGCAAACTGGATTCCTATTCTTGCAGGGAACACAGAGGTAGGCTAAATGAGCCCATATTTGGCTTGCTCAAGTTCCTTGCAGCCACTCCCGCTATGAGGGAAAGCATTCCTCAGAAGCAGCTCTTATCTTGGAGACATTACAGACAGAAGTTATGTTTTGCTGGCTGCCACTTAGGTTTAGCAAACATCTAGCTGAAGAGCGGGGTTGGTGGCTGAAGGACCAGGAGCCCTGAAGGAGCCCTTCACCACCCTCGTGCTAGGGGTGTGCAGTTGTTGTCTGGGTCCCTCGGTTCAGCAGAAGGGCAGGTCTGTGGTGGAGCGGGTGTCTGAGAACTTCTAGGAGGTACTGGAATTCCTGCTTGTCAACCCTGTTCTCCAACTGTAGACAATGATGGTGGGTTCCTTTAAATTATTGTAATTTGCATAGTTTGGGCTTAGGCTTGGTGGCAGCTAGAGTGAAATGTTCCTCTTTATAATACAAATCACAAGATGTTATGAGCATCTGAGTAATATGTTCTGGAGTAGGAAGTTTGCTGTTCTTTTTGTTTAATCCCTCTTTTGTAGCTGCCCTTTTGAGTCAAAGATTCTTCCTTATGATTGATTGTATTTCTTCTCATCTTACAATGTCACAAGAAATCAAACAAGGAAGGACCATCCTAAGAATTAAAGCCCCGGGGAAAATGGAAGCTGCCATGTAGTTTGCTGCTGGGTGATTCTTAGAGGGAGGTGTTGTGTGGTGGCGGTGCCCTCTTTCCTTCCTGAGTGGCCCCGTGTACAGTCAGCCCCCACAGAACAACACCGGAGCTTTGAACACCACAGCAACAGCAACAAACAGAAGTCGGGAAATTTGGGCCTAGCAAATACTTCATGCCTGCCAACCTCTGTTAGTCACAGCATTCTTGCTCTCCTACTGACTGACCGACTGCTGAGGCTTCACTTCCTGGACCACCCTCCTTCTCACAAAACATCTTTTTCCTCATAGAATTTTCAGAGAATGAGTTATTCTGAATATGGGAAATTTGATATTAAAATAGTAAAGGTTTTCCAGATACTGTATCTACTTATTTTTGTGTGTGGTAAATATGTATATACATGTTTGTGTGTGCACATGTTTGTATTTGTGTGTGTGATGAGTTGTGTAGAAGCCAGAAGTTAATGTTAGATGTCTTTCTCTATTACTCTCTACTTTATCTTTTGAGACAGGGTCTCTCACGAACCTGGAGCTCAGTGATTTACCTAGACTGGCTGGCTAGTGAGTTCTGGGGTTACCCCTGTCTCTTTTGTATACTTCAGGGCTGGGGTTACAGATCTAGGCCTTGCCACCCTCAGCTCTTGTGTGGCTTCTAGATATTTGAATTCAGATCCTCATGTTTGAACACACTTTAATGGAAAATCTCAGGGCCCCAGCAGCCCAGTGGTAGAGTTAAGTCAGTGTACATGAAGCCCTGGGTTTAACCCCAACGTCGGAACAAAAACAAACAGAAGGGTGGCCAGGATAGAAGGGAGAGAAAAGCAATGAAACAAAATCCCCACAAGTAAAACCAAATAAAACAGTATATTAATGGCTCAAAATGTTCCTGCTGGATTAAAAACATTTAAAGATTGAGATGAAAACCTTTGTTTTTCTATTTTAAAATAACACCCAAAGACTAAGGTTAAAAATCTTAACATGATATGAAAAAAAAAAAAGGTTTAGGTAAGGAATATCCTTTATTGAGAATCTCCTAGGAAAAGAATCTCCCAAAATTATGTCCCAAGGGAACAATCCTTGATCTCCTCAGAGAAATCCCTGGCCAGATGTTTAGAGGAACTAACAACAGATTATCTGGATACTCCCAATATTTTCATGCACTTATATGGCTACAATACATTGTCTTTCCCTCCATGTTGTCCCTTTGTTTTGCAGGATGGAAAGCGGTACCAAGTGCTTGCACACAGCCCTGTAGGCACGAAGGGGGCTGCAGTGTTGGCAGGTGGGCAGAGTACTGAGGGTTTAAATAGGTCATAATGGAGCAGTGGATAGTGGGAGTCCAGAGGCTCAGAGGGCATACAGAAGGAGAATTTGATCCAGATTTCATTCTAGACAGCAAAGGAGTGGAGAGTAGCCTACAGTGAGAACAGCCTGAAGAGAACTCCTGGAGGTAAATTTAGGTGCCTGTGAGTTGTTCAGTGGATGTAAAATGTGGAGGTTGAGGCAGGAAGAAGAACACCCAGGATGTGGTTGGCAGTGAGTGGCATGTGAACAGTGAAGGATTCTAATATCCCCAAGACAGTGGGGAGCCACTGGGTGGTTTCCAGTGAGACTGACTTTCTCACTTATTCACTCTACAAAGACAACAACAGGCTTTATTGCAGAGATTGGGCCAAAGAAGAGCAAACTAGAGGCAGAAAGGTCTGGGCGATAATCAACCCCAAATTTTATGGTGACTTTAGCTGGGGAAGTGGAAGCATTGAGTAGGTTAGTGGTGATATAGATGCAGAGACGTAGGCAATACATGAGCTATTTCAGAGATAGGCCCAGCACTCCTGGGGTGACTGATTGGGAAGTAATGCAGCGACTGAAGGTCTGGTCCTGCTCTTGTTTGAGGGATCCAGTCACTTAATTGACTGTTAGGAAAAGAAAAAGCTTTCCTGAGCAACAAGCCAGATACTGGAAGATCAACGGTCCACAACTGTTCATCTTGCTTGGTGCTATGAGAGAAGGTGCATGTTGTTTTTTGTGAGAATGTGTCCCAGAGTTTAGCAGGTGGGTGTCAGGGAGGTTCATTAGTTTTGAAAGGTGGCCAGTTCTGAAACATGGACTGTGTATGTCTTAATCCAGGTGCCCCCAAGTATCCTGACCTATACATCCAAGAGACTTGATTCCTGCTTCCATTACAGCCAGTAACTGCTGTATACTTTTCTGACAATTATCTTTTAATTGGGACCTTTCCTGGAACCTGGAATAGGGAGAGCACAGGGGAAGTGGCTGGTACATCTAACGCATTCCACAATTAGTCATAAAGATTTGGAGCAGGATGAAAAGAGGAAGCAAAGTTACGCTCATCAATAGAAAAGAAGAAAGAGAGGAAGAAAAATAACCCCCCTTTTAATTCAGGGTGCAGCTTTGGTAAGGATGGGGATGTCCTAGTTTCTAACGTGGACACCTGGGTACAGTGAGGAGCCCTTAGAGAGCCCAAGAAGGGCAGCAGTTTTGGTGGCGGAAATGGTGGACAGGCTAAGTACCCAAGAGGACTATTATATTTCTTCTCAGATCTGATAAGGTGAGTGGGTATGTCTTGTGTAAGCACTTGGTTGAATTGCCGACAGATGAGTAGACTACCTATTATCAATGCTAACAGGAGGTCACTGTCCTTGCACTTTGACCCCCACTTTTCTCTACCGCTACAATGTCTACGACCTCTGTTGATGTACAGTCAGAAATCACTGAGCACAGAATGCTCTCTTTAGAGATATCTTCTCTTGTATTTGTTGTTCAATATCCTCATGTTTCCAGGCTGCTGATACAGATGATTTCAGCCTTCTAAACATTCAAGGCAGGGCAAGGAGATATTTTTTTTTTCTACCAGTAAAGTGAGCCTTTTACTTATTGTATTTGTTATTATTACTTTTAAGTGGGAGGAATTTTGTTGCTTCAAAATCCTTTTGAACATAAATAATAATGAGCTGGTAACTATCTGAGGCAATTGAAATGCATTATGGTGAGAATATTCTCTAACAAGATATTGCCTAATGGTTACTAGTAGTGTTTCTGTCAGCTTGATACAAGCTAGAATCATTTAGGAAGAGGGAACCTCATACGAGGAATTGATTCTAGCAGAGTGTTCTGTAGACAAGTCTGTGGGGGGTCTTTTCTTGATTAATGATTGATGTGTAAGGGCCCAGCCCACTGTGGGTGGTGCTACCCCTAGGCAGATGGTCCTAGGTAGTTTAAGACAGAGAAAATCAGGAAGAGCAGCCAGTAAGCAACACTCCTCTCTGATATCTGCTGCAGCCTCTGTTTCCAGGTTTCTGACCTGCTTGAGTCCTGCCGGACTTTCCCTCAGTGATGAACTGTTGCCTGGAAATACAAATGATGAGATAATAATATAAATAATAAATATATATGATGAGATAAATCCTTTCCTTCCCTAAGTTGTTTTTAGTCAATATTTGATCACAGCAGTATAGAAATAAACTGGGATATAACTCATGTTTTTTTTTTTTGTTTTTTTTTTTTGTTTTTTTTTTTTGAGACAGGGTTTCTCTGTGTAGCTTTGCGCCTTTCCTGGAGCTCACTTGGTAGCCCAGGCTGGCCTCGAACTCACAGAGATCCGCCTGGCTCTGCCTCCCGAGTGCTGGGATTAAAGGCGTGCGCCACCAACGCCCGGCCAACTCATGTTTTTTACTTATAAATTGACAGTCTGCATGGAGAACAATATAGTAATATCTGCGTTTCCTTAGATTTCTACTCTAAAAGTACAGATGTGCATGAAAGCTATGCTTTCAGGGACATTTTGTACAGAATGAAAAATGATACAGATTTACATGAGTGGGTTATTTGCTTTGTATAAAGATTTATGTATAAAGAAATATGAGTTGACTTCCATAAACAAATATATAAGATTATTATTAACATCATTATGAATGTTAAAACATTGAGGCATAGGGATACATATTTACGTGAAAAATTTTTTGTATGTATTTATAAATGCACAGAACATTTGAAAGAATGCTCATTGCAATGTAACAGAGCTTAGCTTTGAAAAGAGAAACTGGTGGCTGCAGCCCAGGGGTGAGATGGGCAGCTCACTTTCACACTACCATCTGCAGTCTTTTGTGGATTCTGTACCATTTGTAACATTACCTTTACAAGGTACATTTTGGGGAGATAGCTCAGAAGTAGAGCACTTGCCTAGCATATGTGAAGCCTGGGTTTGAGCTTTGGCACTGGGAAAAGAAAAGACCATCCCCTTCCCACCCCTTAAAATTGCCAGAACCTGGTTTAGTCTGTCAGGACCCATGCTCAGTTCTAAGAACCCACTTTGGGTAGCGCACAACTGCCTGCAACACTGGCTGCAGGGGTCCAGTGCCCTCTTCTGGCCTTTGTGGGTGCACGTATTCCTGTGCACGTACACCCCACTCTCATCCAACATACAGTTAATTATAGAGTAGTCTTTTGAAAAGACTTGTCAGTTTTGCTATTTGGAGTCACTTGTAGGCTAGAGAAGACAGGAAGCTTGTTTTAGCTCTTCATCCCCACAATGTCTTATCCTTTCCTTGAGTGCAGGTAGCTGCAGGTGCACTAATTTTGAGGCTCATGTTTCTAAGTTCAATTTTAAGAGAAATTCCTATTTATTATGTAGCAGGAAGATTGTATTCCCTCTGGAGTGTCCAATAGGATGCATGGATGAATGTTCCAAATCTATCAAATTTAGTGGGTGCTTTTCATGATGTCTTAGTTAATTTTCTACTATTATGACAAAGCACCATGACCAATTTATAGAAGAAGAAATTTATTGGGGTTTACATTTCCAGAGGATGAGTCCATGACCATCACAGCAGGGATCATGACAGTAGTCAGGTGCTGGAGCAGTAGCTGAGAGCTTACATCTGACCCACAATCACAGGGCAGAGGGAGAGAGGGTTGGGTGGAGGAGGGAGATCCATCCACCCTCCAGAGATATGCCTTTTGCAACAAGGCTGCATTTCGTAATATTTCTCAAACAGTTCCACGACTGGGAGCAAATCATTTAAATATGTGAGTCTGTGGGGGACATTCTCAATCAAATCACCAGGGATTATAAGAGCATTTCATGTGCATGGTGAGCCAACGCTTCACAAGACACACTGTGAAAACACACTGCTATGGCATTGAACTGTCTGGTGCCAATAGCAAGAGGGGGATGGTGGATTCATTGTGTGTTTCCTTCCTTTTTCTCTCTGGATGAGAGCGAAAAAAGTGAGGACTGAGATTTACAGCCTTTAGAGCTAAATTGACTGTGACATTTTCTTGAACACAGAATAGAGTCTTGGACAAAATTACCCAGAAAAATAAGCTTGTCAGCACTTTTTGTGTCTCAGGGGAGTGATCAGTTTCTGCAATTCTGAGTGCTTCCTTTTCTTTTGAAAAATTAAACCACAATTATGGCTTGTGTGTGTGCACACGTGTGTGTGTGTGTGTGTGTGTGTGTGTGTGTGTGTGTATGTGGAGGTCAGAGGACGACTTCCAGAAATTAGTTGATTCTCTCCTTCCATCTTATGTGTGCAGGGGGTTTGAGGGATCAAAATGGACTGGAGTTGTCGGGCTTGGCATCAAGTGGCCTTACCTGCTGAACCATCTCATCAGCCGCTGAGCCCTTCTTCTTGACCGTCCAGACGGTTTCTGTACAGCCCCATCCAACCCTCACCAAGATCTCCACAGTCATTTTCCTTTGTTCTCACATCTTCATCCCATCCCTCTCTCCTTCCTTCCTTTATCTTTCCTTCTCTCTGAGATGCTTTCACCCTATCTCTTTTCACTAACGGCTCCTTTGTCTACAAAAACGTCCTACTTTCCTTCACGTAAACTTTCCCTATAAAATACAATGTGGAAAATTTCTGCCCTTGGTTTTTAGATCAGTGGTTCTCAACCTTCCTAAAGCGGTGACCTTTTAATACAGTTCCTCATGTTGTGCTGACCTCAAACCATAAAATTATTTTCATTGTTACTTCATAACTGTAATTTTGCTACTATTATGGATCATAATGTAAATATCTGATATGCAGGATATCTGATATGCAACCCTTGTGAAAGGGTCATTTGAGCCCCCAAAGGGGTTGTGACCCACAGGTTGAAAATAGCCGTTTTAGATAGAACCTGTTCTGCATAATGGGGTAATTATTGGTATTAGCCATGAAATTATAGATATTATTTTAGCTAAGAAACAAAATGTTTGTTACAGCTCTTGGCACATATGAAAGGCGATGTTAATGTTGGGTTTGGGGTTATGTTGTTGACTTAGTGACCTTAGTATGTGTGTGTGTATACATACATACATGCGTTCGTGTCTGTGTACACAACTGTGTTTACAACCTTGTTGGGTTTTCCCAGAGCACCGCCTTCTACTTCGCAGTTCCTTTCATTCAGTTTGGCCATCATGGATAAACCTGTCATCCTCTTCAGTTTGTTTGTAGATTTAATCCCAAAGGAAGTATTTCTCTGAGAGTTCCTGCTTTTGTAATCATATATGTATTTTCATGGAGATGAAAACAGCTTTGAATTTAGGTGTTGAGTCACCATGGTGGATAAGAGCTGTTCTTCAGTCCCTGGGCACTTTATCCTGAACCTTAAACTTGGATTTTGTTTCCACAGTTTTCTGTTCCTCCCTGACCACATGGTTTTCATAAAAGTCTTAACATGAATGTGTCTGGAGTCTCCAGTCACTGTGGTCAATACCAGCAGACACAACTCAATAAAGCTTGTCAAGCATCCTTGGTAGTTTTTAGGGACCAAAGGATCTTAAATTCCCCAAATTTGAAAAACATCGCTCTTCAACATGAGCTGTTACTGATGAGGAATGGAGACAAAACACCCATACTTGAAAGTCTTCATGGTATGTATTTATATTTTTGTGTGTATGCACATGCCACAGTGAGTGAGTGGCAGTCAGAAGACAACTTGTGGCTTCCTCTCCTTTCACCATGTGAGTCTGGGGCACTGAACTCAGGCCGTTGGGCTTGGTGGCAAACACTGAGGCTTCAGCTGCTGGGCCAGCTCACTGGCCATGCCCACACTTTCTATTTTTTAATTACAGTTTTTTCATATAATATATTTTGATTATTTTCCCCCTCCACAATTCCTCCTCACTTCCCTCCCCATCCAACTTCATGTTCTCTTGCTTTTTTTTCTTAAAGAAAAAAAAAAATCCACAAACAAAAACAACCTCCCCCGCAAAAACACAAAAAGGAGAATCAGAACACTCAAAAGACCAATAAGACAAAAAGGCAAACAAATCCCCAAACAAAAACAAGCAAACCATCAAACAGCACAGAGTTCATTTTGGCCAATTACTGTTGGGCATGGGGCCTGGCATAGGACAACCCAGGGTGGGAAACTGATTATCCCTTTGCCAGCAGGTATTGACTGCAAATAGCTTCTTGGTTAGGGTTAGGACCCCACTTCCCCTCCCCACCAAGGCTGGGACCCTGTCTGGCTTGAACGTGTGTAAGTCTCATGCATGCTGTCACAGTATCTGAGAGTTCATGTGTGCATCTGTCCCACTGTATCTGGAAGATGCTGTTTCCTTGGAGTCATTCATGGTTCTTACAATCTTTCTGCTTCCTCTTCTACAGGGTTCCCTGAGCCCTGAGGGGAGGGGGTTAAAGACATCCCATTTAGGACTGAGTAGCCCAAGGTCTCACTCTCTGCACATTGTCCAGTTGTGGGTCGCTGTATTAGTTCCCATCTTCTGCAGGAGGAAGCTTCTCTGATGATGGCTGAGCACTAATCTATGAATATAGCAGAATGTCATTAGGAGTCATTTTATTGCTATGTTCCTTATTTGAATAATAGTAATACATTTTCACCTAGGCCCATAACATATCTAGGTGGGTTGGTTGCACCCTTGACGTTTATTGTACCAGTATATCTTGCATGCATATATCTGTTTATGCCTCAGGGTTTGTAGCTGGGAGATATTGGTAATTATCTTACTCTTCTAGTAGCATGCGGAGTCCAGCACCATGAATGCTAGTCAGTAGAGGAGAAGCTTCTAGCTGGGTACCAGTTCAACTCCATGTTCAAGGACATAAATGTTGTCTTCTGCAATAGGGCTTTTTGAAAACATAAGGTTGTGACGATAGCCTGTGATGCTTGGGGGCCTTTTATGGTCCCCTTTGACCAGTGACTCAACAAGATGTAAACAATTCTTGGTGCTGGAGGTTTTACTTGGATATACCTACACTTTTAAATATGTTTCTCAAACTTTTCTGGAACTCATTATGTAGCCCAGGTTAGTCCTGAACCCACAGCCATCCTCCTGATTTAGAGCTTGACTGCTGGTTTTACAGGCATGAGCCACCACAGCTGGCTCTTGTCTCTTATTGCTTTAGAGGAGGATTTGTTTGCATGTTTGTTTATACATATATTTGTTTACTTAGAGACAGGGTGACTCTATGTAGCTCCAGTTGTCCTGAAACTTGCTATGTATAACAAGTTGGCCTTCAACTCACAGATCCACCTGTCACTATTTCCTGACTGCTGCGATTTAAAAGCATGAACCATTATGTCCTGCTGTTTGAAGAGATTTTGAATTTATCTAATTTTAATAATGCGATACAGGTTTCTACCATTTTTCCCCACCCCAAATTTGAGACAGGTTCTCACTGTACAGCCCAGCAAGGCCTGGAACCCTCGGCATTCCTCCTGCCTCAGCCTCATGAGTGCTGGACTGATAAGCCAGAGCATCATGTCCAGATGCACTGGTCTTTAAGAAGCAAAGTCTCTTATGTTCTTTCTGCTGTGCTACACTGAAAAAAGGTGTTACTGTAGATAATGAAAATAACATTTAGCCTGAAATTCCTAATATCTTTCCTCAGAAAGTTACATTTCCTTTAAGTTTAACTTTCAATTAATTATTTAAACATATAATTTTATGAGTGTTACATTTTGAATGTAAAAATACCCTCCACAGATCATGTGTCTGAACGTTTAGTTCCCAGTGATGCTGGGGACCCTGCTTGTGTCACTGATTTGGTGTCTGTGAAGCTGTTTTGGGATACGTGGCCTAGCTAGCAGAAATGGGTGGGTCTTGAAGATAATACCCATCTATGACCTGGGTATGAGGTCTCTGTTTCCAGATCCACCTGGCTAGTTAGGACCTCTGTGTTCCTGCTTTCCCTGCCTTCCCTCCACAGTAGGCTAACACTTCAGAAACTGTGAGTCAGAGCTAACCTTTCGTCCCAAAGTTGTTTACTCAGGTATTTATCACAGTCATATGAAAAGCAATGCAGTCAGTTGTCCCCGGAAAGTGTGTCTCCAACTAAGTAGTGGCCGTGGGTGTTGTCTTACTAACATATTAGATAGTTCGATGGGATTTTTTTTGAGAATAAACGAAGACCATCTGTAGGAACTGGGATGTGGCTCAGTGGTTGATCCCTTGCCCATCACGCATAGGTCCCTCCGTTTGGTCTTGAGCTCATAGGCAACACATTTGGAGGTATCTTGCTCCTTGGAAGTGGGAGGGGCTTTTATGCTTTTATGCATCTGCTGGGAAGGTCTTAACAGGTTAGAGCTGTTATGCAACAGATATCCTGTCATTCACCTTAAAGGTCTACCATTTAATTATCCAGGGTTATCTGTAAAAAAAAAAAAAACCATAATCAAAGAGATTTCTATTCCTCCTCCTCCTCCTCCTCCTCCTCCTCCTCCTCCTCCCTCTCCTCCTCCTCCCTCTCCTCCTCTTCCTTCTCCTTCTTCTTCTTTTCTTCTTCTTTTTCTGAGACAGGTTTCTTTGTGTATTCATTGCTGTCCTGGAACCCACTCTGTAGATCAGGCTGGCCTCCAACTCACAGAGATCCCCTTACCTTTGCCTTCCAAGCACTGGGATTAAAGATGCTCACCACTGCTGCCCAGCTATTTCCTCTTTTTTTCTTATCAAAATGACTGAGCATGCCCAGAGAGTCTAAGTGTCTTACATTTGCATTTTTTGAGGGGATGTTTTTGAGACAGGGTTTCTCTGTGTAGCAGCCCTGGCTGTCCTGGAACTTGCTTTGTAGACCAGGCTGGCCTCAAACTCACAGAGATCCACCTATTTTTGCCTCCCGAGTGCTGGAATTAAAGGTTTGTGCCACCACTCCTGACTTAACATTTACATTTTTATTCCTTAAGAGACTGGACAACTGTGTGTGACAACTGAGGAAAAGTTATCTTTCACTGATATCTTGAGATTCCATTTTTGAAATTCTGAGCCCTTGAGAACTTTAAAGAATGTAAGCAAAGACAGGAAGAGGCATGGCCTCACTTCAGTTTGCAACTTGATTATATACGGGAGGTCACTGTTGTTGCCTCCAATCCCCCATTTGGCCATGAGAATGCACATAAATATATTGTTTATTTGTCCATGAGTTTATGCAGTCTAGAAATTCATGCTGAGATTCTTTTTTTTTTTTTTTTTTGAGACAGTGTTTCTCTGTGTAGCTTTGTGCCTTTCCTGGATCTCGCTCTGTAGACCAGGCTGGTCTTGAACTCACAAAGATCTACCTGCCTCTGCCTCCCGAGTGCTGGGATTAAAGGCATGCGCCCCTACTGCCCCGTTCATTCTGAGATTCTTAATGCTTCCACCTAACAAAGCAGCATGGGAAGATCTTTAATTTACACAGAAGAAATTGCATTTTAGTGATGCATGAGTTAATTTGGCTGACATTCCATTTTAGGGATGTTACAAAAATTACTAATATAAAAATGGCTCTCACCTAAACTATCAAAAAAGAGAAAAAAGAATAAGATACTTTGATTTTTTGTTCTGAATATATTACTAAATTCTGCCTCCTGGACAGAATATTTAATGGAAATTCTGTCAACATTCCTCATGGTAGTGTTGGTAGAACAGATACTAAATACTTGGATATTTCGGGTATGGATGTTATTTTTTTTCTGAGATTGTTCCTCTTGAGGGAGAATGCAAGGCACAAAGCTACACAGAGAAACCCTGTCTCGAAAAACCAAAA
>CABHPP010130231.1:0-13254 GCA_902168425.1 Peromyscus attwateri | reverse complement strand
AAAAAAAAAAAAAAAAAAAAAAAAGAATCTCAGCATGAATTTCTAGACTGCATAAACTCATGGGCAAATAAACAATATATTTATGTGCATTCTCATGGCCAAATGGGGGATTGGAGGCAACAACAGTGACCTCCCGTATATAATAAAGTTGCAAATTGAAGTGAGGCCATGCCTCTTCCTGTCTTTCCTTACATTCTTTAAAGTTCTCAAGAACTCCTTGCAGAGTTCACACAACACTTACACAACACTTCCCAGAGCTGATTCTCCCAAAGGAGTGGCCTGTCTTCCCTGAGCCAGCAAATGGTTTATCTGTGAGATACATAGTTTGAATGAAGGAATTGCTCTAAGGGAAAAGTCATACAGAATGTCACTCTAAAGTCTGAAATTATTATCATTTCATTTAAGCCATTCTTGTGGGTTCCTATAGATTGTGAATTCCAAGATACATAAGATAATAGCTCTTTAAGTAGAATCCTCAAAGACTGGCTTGTTCTCTCTCTCCTCTTTCTCCCTGTGTGTGTGTGTGTGTGTGTGTGTGTGTGTGTGTGCATGTGCGTGCATGTGCACTGTGTGAGTGTGCTTGTGGTGGCTGGGGGTTGATATTGGGCATCTTGATTGCTCTCTATCTTACAAATGGAGACAGGGTCTTTCACTTGATCTCAGAGCTTGTTGATTCCACTAGTCTAGCTACATAAATTGTCCCAGGGACTCCTTATCCTGCCTCCAACATGCTGGCACTATTGGTGAGTCACTTTCATGTGGGTGCTGGGCAGGGATTTGAACTTCAGACTTCACTGTTGCAAGGCAAGTACTTTACCGATGCACCTCTAGGCCAGACAATGCTCTTTTTCGTTTCTCTTTTAGAGGTGCTGGGTTTGGAATCCAGGGCCTTGCACACGCTAGGCAAACTCCACCGCTGCTGGCTTGTATCTGCAGTGCATAATGTCTCCCTTTAAAGTGGTTCATGATAAAGTTAGTAAATAAAGGCAGCGGAATGTGTTCAGTTAGACTGTGTCGATGCTGTGCTGTGTGTAATGTACAAGAGGTGACATCAAAGTGGAGCAAGTCACCTTCATTAGAGAGGTTTTTGTGAGCTTTTGGAAGGCGTGAAAAAGTTTTGGGATGAAAATAAGTCATCTGTTCCTTTGTTTCCCTTTGCCCCACTCACTTAGCCCCTCATATGTTAAAATAAATGATTAGTGTTTAAAATGAAGAGATGCCTCTAAAATTCTGTCTTTTCAGACATTCCCTAGAGAGAATTTGTGTTCTGAAAATACTCTAAAACCTCAGGGCCTGGGAGTATGGCTTGGTGGTAGGGCCCTTGGGCTAGCCCATGGGAGTTGTGGGTTCAATCACCAGCAATCACTGTAAAGAAAAATCAGTACTGTGAACCAGGGCCATTCATGGATGGTGGCTATTACAAGGCCCGTCTCTGGATGTTTCTTTGTATTTCCCCATCTTTGCCTCCAGTCTAAGATTGGATATAAAAGTTAATTTTAATGTAGAGTAAAGGAAATTGAGGCCACCACTGGTTCTGCTCTGCCTATTCCTCCTCCAAGGACAAACTGAAAAACAAATTCAAGTGCCCAATCTGTGGAGGCAACTGCAGCACCTTGTCCTCACTATGTGGCCCAGGCTGGCTTTGAACTATCCATACTTCTGCCTCAGCCCCCCCGAGTGCTGGGATTAGAGGCTTTTGCTATAGTTTTGAGCTAAGACACAGGAATTACAGGAAAAAAAATTTCTCAGTTCTTGTTATGTCACAGGTTTCCTGTTTATACCTTTGAAAGGAAAAATGTATGCAATGGTACCCAGAGGTCTGTTTTAAGTGTGTTCATTTCATTGTTGTTCATTCATCAATCCTTGGGTGGGGGCCGAGGGCAACATAAATGACTGACACTGGGCCTACATCACCTGGACTTCAAGAAGAAAGTGGACGTGTAAGGCCATTACATCATATTATGAGGAGTCCTGTGAGGGAGATTTGGAGGTTCTCACATTGTTCTGTGGCAAAAATACAGCAGAGCTGCCAACAACCGAAAACTAATTTTAACCTTTGGTAGGGCTAATGATGATAGCTAAGCGTTACAGAGACCTGATAAGTCTTTGGAAGAAATCTAAGCTTTAAAAGAACAGATCTCCCCTGTGAAGGAGTGTTATTCTATACATTGTTTTTGTGCTAGGATTGAACCCTGGGCTATGCATGGCAAGCACATGCTCTGCTACTGAGTTACATGCCTGGATGAGCTAGTCTAGGCTATCTTTTCATTTTTGCAAATGAGCAAACAGATAATGAAGAAATTGAGTGCTTCGGTCAGAAAGTCTGATCACAGAGCTGTTATCTAGTCCTTGAAAAGAATAGGCTGAGGGGGCTGAGAGGTGGCTCAGCAGTTTGGAGCACTGGCTGCTCTCAGAGAACCTGGATTTCATTCCCAGCACCCACATGATTACTCACAACTGTCCATTGCTCCAGTTCCAGGGAATCTTGTGTCCTTTTCTGGCCTCTGGAGGCACCAGACACACATGCAATGTACTTACATGCACACAGGCAAAACACTTATATGCATAAAAATTAAAATAAATACATCTTTGAAAAAAGGAACAGGCTGAGCTCAGCTTGCTATATATATGTATATATATACACACACACATATATATAAACACACCCACATGTGTATATATGTATGTATATGTGTGTATATATGTATATATATATATATCACTTGGATTTAGAGTTTGTGCATATTTGTGTATCTATATATGTATGTATGTATGTATGTATGTATGTATGTATGTATGTATTTGGTCCTAAACTAGGGCCCTTCTTTGCATCCAGTTGGTTATTTTGTTTATTTATTTACATACTTGTATTTGGAGATAGCATCTTGTTGTGTTGCCCAGTCTGGGCTCAAATTCTTGGGATCAGCTGATCCTCCTCCCTCAGCTTCTGAAGTAGCTGAGGCAATAATTGGATGCTGTTGTAACTGGTTTGCAACTCTCTTTTGTAGGCAATTGTGCTTATGTGGTGTTATTTCACTCTTTAGCTTTCCCCCGCTCTATTCTACTTTTTTTGACGTTAGGACTCATGTCTTATTTGTTGCAGAATTCCAGTATACAAGCATGGAGGCCTGTCCAAAGGAGTTTTGAATTATTTAGTAGATTCAAATGTTTTGAAATTCAGAGTGAGAAATTCTTTGAGGATGTATTAATACCTTTGTAGCACTTTTGCTGACACTTTGGAAAAATCAGGTATTTAATATGTCTGTAGAGTAGCTAGGTAAAATTACTAATGTTTTTAATAGGGATGAGCTTAATGATTCTAATGATTGTGCATTTCTTTTTATAATAAATACATCATGAGCTCATGTCCATTTAGTTAATTTTAAATTCTGTGATTTTGGATTTTTCCAGATTTATATTTTCACAGTTTATTGAGTGCTTTTTTTAATACATAAAAATAGTTGTAGACTGTGAGAAAGGGACAGCAGGACTTAGGATCCAACTGTCCCCTCTCTCTTCTGATTAAGATCTGGACTCTGTCATCTTGTGTTGTATTTAGTAATAAACACTTGGATTTAGAGTTTGTGCATTTAAAATAAAATTACTTCCATCACATTCTGTTATATTTTGTATGGATGTCTAAAGTTATATCCATACTTCTAATCTTTTTTTTTTTTTTTTTGGTTTTTCGAGACAGGGTTTCTCTGTGTAGCTTTGCGCCTTTCCTGGAACTCACTTGGTAGCCCAGGCTGGCCTCGAACTCACAAAGATCTGCCTGCCTCTGCCTCCCGAGTGCTGGGATTAAAGGCATGCGCCACCACTGCCCGGCTCATACTTCTAATCTTATGCTATTTGATATAAAAATATTTTCATATTGGGGGCTAAAGAGATGGCTCAGTGGTAAGAGCACTTGGTGATCTTCCAGAGGATTTAGGTTTGGTTCCCAGAACCCACATGGTGGCTCACAACTCCAGTTCTAGGATCTAATGTCATCTTTTGGCTTTCTAGAGCAGCTAAGAGTACATGTAGTGCCTATACACATGTGCAGGCAAAATATGTTTACACATAAAAAATTAACATCTTAAAATGAATAAATAAAAATAAATAAAAAAGTATTTTTATACTATAACAAAACCAAGCTTATTTGTTAGTTGGGTTCAGTGGTAGTTCCTTGTCTTGTGTTTGCAGATTTCTAATGCAGCTTGTAGAGGAGGTTGGCTATAATTTGAATTTTGTAGAATGGAAAGTATTTTGTTAAAAGAGGGTGAGTCTCAAGTCTCCATGTAGGTTTTGTATCAAGGAGTAAAGTTGCCAAAGGTAAGCTGTGCTTACAGACTATCTAAGGAAATTGCCAAGATGGTAACTGTTCTTGGACATGCTTTCCAGTCTTTTGATGTCTTAGCCATGTTGGGATCTAATACATGATAAGGCCTTTTTGTCCTTGTGACTACAATTCTAGTGAATATTTTCATTCTTTTTACCAAAGTATCTCTATTTTCTTCATTTTCATTCCCATATTCTTGGCTTCTGAGCTATCAGTGTTTGTGAGAGCAACACCTTTGTCTCATACCTGAATATCTATGACAATGGAGCAGGGTTTCAGTTTGCCTTATGTAGAAAATTATATCTCTACTATTTTAATAGATGTTTAAAGAAAAAACTCATTGAGGTTGAATTAAGGTCAATCAGGAAGGAGTTATGTCTAAATTTGGATTAGAAGATTTTACGACTGTCTCCAGTATCCTGATATTATTGGCTTGGCTTTTCTGATTGAATGATTCGTTTGACATACTCCTGTGATCTCCTTAGAGAAAAACAGCAAACCTGTACACCTTTTCTTCCCCATTATGTCCACAGTAAATCATAGTATTCGTTTTTCTTTAAAAAACAGTATGGAGAACCTAATATTCATGTGTCATTTGGCCCAAGATATGGAAGTAAATCTTAGCAGGTTTAAGGGAACATATCAGTTATAGCTTTCCTAAGATCTTGTTCCTCAGGATGAGATTATTTTGTGTGAACATTTAGCTGTAGAATCTACTGAGTACTTAACCTGTTTTGGTTTGGTTTGTCTTGGCAGTGTGTGTGTGTGTGTGTGTGTGTGTGTGTGTGTGTGTTAATGGACACATGTGTGGTTGTCCATGAGGAGGGCAGAGAGTGACATTGGATGTCTTCCTGTATTGCTGAGTCAGCTAGATTAGCTTTGCTGTAGGCCCAGGGATCTTCTTTTCTCTGCCTCCCCAGAGCACAACTACAGGTGCATGCTACCGCATCTGGCTTTTATGTTGAGTGTTAGGGATCTGAACTCAGGTCCTCACGGTTGTGCAGCAAGCACTTTACTGAATGAACTGTGTCTCCAGCCCCAGTCATGGTATTTTAATGAACATCATTATATATATAATTCCTACCTGAATTGCCACAGTTACACCACACTCTCATTTCATTAAAACAGAACACAAAATAATAATTTTCTCTTGTTTCAGAAATCTTGGATTGAAGGAGTATTCTACAAGAGAGAATGTAACAAATTCATACCCAGCTCAAAAGACCCTCACAGGTACAATTTTAAATTACATTCTTCCTTTTTACTTCAAGTGCTGTTTGAAGAAATTTAGAAATATCACTTATGTAGAGTGTTTAATGATAGCTTGAAGTGACTGTATTTTATCATTCCAATGTGTTTGTTCCTGTACTCCATAAAAGCATGCCATGAAGACTGTAAAAAATCTAGTAAGAGAAGGAACTGTCAGTTTCCTATGATAGCCCCAGTGCTTGTCGCCAATATGTTCCTGTTAAATGTCTGTTTAAAGAAGTAATCAACTCAAAAGAGGAAAAAAATGACATATAATAACAGCACTTACTTGTTGCACTGTGGTGGATTCAACTCCACGTGGTACTGCAGTTCGCCTTGGAGGCAGGACAGATGTCATAGGGATAAAAGGCTGTAACCCACCAAGTTAGGGCAAATGATTTTTACTATCTCCATATTGAGTATTCAAAATGCTGTGACTATTCTTTATCCCAACTAAAGTATCCTTGGGAAATGGTGACTGTTGAGGACACGTCAGGGACATTGCAGAGATCCAAAGGGGCCAGGAGACTTAGTTGTGTTTGCTCCTGAGGCTTTGTGTTTACGCAGATTGCAGGCAGCAGGGCTGAGTTAGAGAACTCCACGTTCTGGACAACCCTATGGAAACTCTACTTGTAGGAACAAAGTTCAGCAGCTGGAGAAATGGGGGAAGAAAGGTCTACGGAAAATTCCTCAGGGTAATCAGGTCTGTGAGTTAAGACCGGATGTCATTGCCCTGGTGGAAAATTGATAAGGAAATGTAAGTATTTTAATTAGGGTAGCTAAGTCTATTTTAGATCCCCTTAAGCCATTGGCCTTACATTCATTTAAAGTTTAGATGTCATGAGTACATGCTTATGAAGGAAAGCATGGTAAGGTCCTTTGGCAAGGACGAAAATGGTGTTCTTTGCCTTTGTTACACATTGACTAGCCCTACCCTCACTGAATTACCTATGGTTGGTAAGCCCTGTGATTGGAAATTCTCATTTTACCTGTTTACAAAGTGTTTACAGGATGCCAAGGTAACACTGTTTTTTTTTTCCATTCATCTTTTATGGGGACATGTGACATGACACTCATTTCACTTCTTTAAATGGAAAGTCATCTTCATAATTACCTTGGACCTCAGAAAAAGTGACAAAATGCCAAGTGTAGTTAGCCCTAAGATGAAAGGAGAATGTTAAATCTGGAACAGAACTCAGTTTTAGAGCATGCATTTAGTGTGCATGGGGCCCTGCCATCAATTCCCAGTATCAGAGAAAAGAAAACCAATGGGCACATATTTAAAATAGGGTAACAGTACGCAGCCTGTGCTGGCCTTAAATCCACCATTCTCCTGCCTCAGCTTCCTGGGTACTGCAACTACAGACATGTGCCACTATACCCGACTCCACTCAACATAATTCTATGAAAGATTCAAGACTTCCTACATTTTACGGAGAAAAAAATCAGTTTCTATGTGTGATTACAAAAAATTTAATAGATGACCATGATCATTCCTCTTATATTGTCTGTTTTCTTGGGTCCTAGTAAGATTCTCGAGAAAAATAGCTTTTGTGTGTTTTTGTTATGAAGTAGTGTGTCTGTCACCTCTTCACCCTTGGACACAATGGGGAGGAGGGGCTTGTTTGGACCTTCAGCTCTGGAAGGTCCCAGCACAGCGTGCAGGGTAGACCACTTTGTCTCTGTGTGGCGGGATCTTGTTGACATTATTCACACCAGGAAACAGAAACCGTGATTGGAGTGAGTGGTAAGTCATGACCTTCAAGGGCCTTCCATCAAGTGAAATATTTCTGCCAGTCAGGCCCCACCTCCTAAAGGCTGTCCACCTTCACGCAGCACCACAAACTGTGGGGTGGACATCAAACATTCAGACATTAACCTGGGGTGGGGGTGGAATCAGATTCAAACTGTAAGACTAGGATTTCACTATTTTATACCAATACAAATTTCTCTCTTTTATATTAAATCTTTTTTTTAACTCCTAATAAGAAAACAAATCTAATAGGCTTGATTATAACTTCTCTTTTTTCCTTCTTATTTTTAAGAAAAGACACAAAGGTTGGTACAGGAAAAAATGAAGGTTAGAATGCCAGGTTTTAAACAGCTTAGAATGATCATTGTTTTATGAACAGTGTCTTTTTTTCTTGTTGATTAATTACAGTTTTTAAACATTACTTTACACTGACCATATGATCACTCATGAGTAAATCCTGGAAGTTTTTCTGAAAATTAAAGAGGACAACTAATGATGAAAAGAATTATACTCATATTAAGTCCCAAATAATTTTACAAATTCAATAAAGTACTCATCAAAATCGTGAAAGATTTTTTTAAGGGATTTGAAAACTTTCATATGGATATACATATGTCTAGAAAATAAAATAATTTTAATCCTTCTATTTATTTATTTATTTATTTATTTATTTATTTATTTATTTATTTTGACACTAGAGGTGGAATATAGGACTTCACATACTTCCCAGCCAAGAAAAATAGACCAGTATTTAAAAGAAGACTAAAACACAGAAGACTTACCTTTGAGATGTCATGATGCATTACCAAGCAGCAGTGATGAGAACTGAGTCCAGAGCTCTGTGGCAGAGCCTAGAATGTGCAAGGCTTTGGATTCCATTCTTAGCACTATGCCAAACAAATAAACTAAAGCAAACCAAACAAAACCAAATTAAACAAACCAAACCAAATCAACTAAAACAACCCAAAACCAAACCAAACTAAGGCAACTAAACTAAACAAAATCAAAGCAAGCCAGATTAAACTAACCAAACCAACCAAACCAAACTAACTAAACCAACCAAACTAAACCAAGCCAAACCAACCAATAAAAACAACCAAACTAACCAAACAAACAAATAAAAAAAATACTCCAACAAAACAGTGTTATGAAACAGAGTGACATTAGGCATTCCTGTCTAATGGTGGATCAATTAATATTGTTTCACACACACATACACACACACATATACACACACACACACACATACATACACACACACATTGAGACAGTGTCTCTTGCAGCCCAGGATGATCTGGAACTCAGGATGTCACAGAGTATGACCTTGAACTTCTGATCTTCCTCATTCCACCTCTGGAGTGTAAGAATTATAGGTGTGTTCCTTCATACCCAGTTTATAAGGAACTATGGATAGAATCCAAGGCCTCTTTTGTGCTAGGCAAGCTGAGGGAGCTACATCACCGGTGGGTCCTGTTTTATGACTTTAAAAATATTTAAAAATATGTTTTATTACTTGATTTCCTAGAGTTCTGTGTTACCTTCATTGTTTAGTAATTATAATAAAAATGATATCAACAGTAATCATAATACCTACCTATAATGGTTAGCCTCCATCACCAGCTTGACTGGATTAAGAACCACCTACTGAATTAATGAGGCACACTTCTAGGTGTGTTTATGAGAGTGTTCCCAGAGAAATTTAACTGAGGAGGAAAGACCCACCCGGAACGTGGTTAGTACATTTCCCATAGGCTGATCCCAGAATGAATAAAAGAGGAAAGGTTGTGAACCAGCTTTCCTCTCTCTGGTGCCTGATTGCTGATGCAGTGTGAGCAGCTGCCTCTCACGTCCACCTTCATGACTTCCCACCTCGATGGACTGTGTCCCCTCAAACTGTGAGCCAAAATAAACCCTTCTTTCCTTAAATTGCTTTTATCAGGGATTTCTTCACAGGGGGGAGAAAAGTAACTAATGTACTGTTATTCCATGTGCTGCAATATACCAGGAGGCATGAGCTACTTCAGATATATTGTGATAATCCTTCTTATCACCTATGGGGGTCATAAAGGGTTTGAAATTATTCCTAAGTGTGAGATCTAGGGCTTAGAAGAATCACTGAATCAATGGTATTCAAATTTAGGTATTTTGGTTTCATAGTCCATGGTTTCTACAGTATAATTAAATACATAGGAGATGATATGGAAAGTAAATAATGCATGAATATTTGGCAAATGCCAATTTTCAGACTGTGAAAAATGATAAATATTTACTAGATCAGCATTAAATTCTTATCACACATATTGGTAAACTAACAATGCTTTTATTTCTTTAATTCAGATGCACTCAAGGCTGCCAAGTCTGCCAGAATTTAGTCAGGTGAGGCTTGACAAATCAGCTTCTTTTCATTTTAAGGTGGTGTGTTGAAAAGTGCTTGGGAGAGTTTCTTCACATCTCCAGATTTTTTTTTTTTTTGAGTTTCTAGCAGGGGAGCTCAACTTGTAAATCGTAGACTGAGGAACAGTCTCCTTTATCTGGGAAGGTTGTCTGCTTCAGTGGAGCACAAAGCTTTGGGAGGGACACCAATGGAACATTGAGGGGAAAACTGGACACCTTTGAAGTGGGCTGGATCAGGGGAAATAACTCTGTTGATTGATGGGTGTCAGAAGTTGAATGGACTCAGATTAAGGAACCTGTTATTTTCTCTGAAAAAGATGGAGGTATAAAAGGTGTGTGTGTGTGTGTGTGTGTGTGTGTGTGTGTGTGTGTGTGTGTGTTCATTCTTCTCTTGCTTGCTTGAGCATGATACTTGAATCTACTAGAAGTCCTGAGTTATTGAGGCATGCAAATGTCTTAGGATATTTGACAAGAGCTTTTACCACCTAAAACATGTATGAAACATTACATTTTATTTTGCTATCACATTGTATTTGGATAAAATGTAGCTCTGTGTTGCATATGCAAGTGAGGTATTTGACATGAGTTGCACCTGTCATATTTGCATAAAAACAGGCAAAACACCCACACTGCACAATAAAGTAAACTTTGCAGTGCTGTACACATTTTAATAGTGATGCACATTTTAAAGTAGATGTCATTAAGTGGGTTTACCCTTCCTTTTTGTCAGTGGAGCAAAATAAAACTTCCTTAATTCTGACCATATCCTAAAGCTTGTGAGTTTAATCAATGCTAACTTTAACTTTCATATTATTTGATTTTTATATTTTTAAAATTTGAGGTAGAGTCTTGGGGTCATGTTAAATTGCCTAGGGTGGACTCCCATTTCTAATTCTCTGGTCTCAGTCTAACTAGTAGCTGAGATTGTAGGTGGTGGCCATCACCACACTTGACCTACTGGCTTTTTTTTTTTAAACATGGTCTCCTGTAGTTTAGGCTATTCTTAAACTTGTTATGTAGCTACGGATAAACTTGAACTTTTGATTCTCCACCCTTATAGTGCTAAAATTATTGGTGTATACACTATGCCTGATTTTTGTAGTGCTGGAGATCAAACCCAGGGCTTCTTTCATCCTAAGGCAAGCACTCTACCAAATGGAGCTATTGTTTAGCCCTATATTTGCATTCTTGTTGGTGAAAGTTCAGGTTACTTAGTCATTTATAGAATTTTAAAATTATGAACAGAAAAACAATGAACAATTTGGTGCACTTGTAATTTCACTTCTATCAAGACTAATATTTGCTATGTGGATTGATATGAACATATAATATTATTTATAAGTGAATATACATATATTGGGATCCATGCTAAGCATTTCTGCCTTTGATAGAGTGGACTTCACATGTTTTACTCTACACCACATCATTAAACATTTTGGGCTATGCATGCCAATATATATGTTATAGGCATGCTTATTTACAAATTATATAAACATATACTACTGTATTAAGAAAGTAAAGAGTTATAAAGTGAAGGGAAAAGATAGATTAAAAACACTGAAGCACTTTATCAATAGAAAAGCTTTTGTTTCCCTCAATCTCAACTACTTTTATTTAAAGGAGGTGGAGTCATATCTGATGGCATCCTACTGTAGTCTAACTACATAGGAGGTTGGGGCAGAAGCATCATTTGAATCTAGAACTTGTAGTTCAAGACTAGCCTGAGCATCCTGGTGATATTCCATCTTAAAAAAATCTGGTGCCAGGGAAACTCCCAGGAATCCACAAGGATGATCCCAGCTAACACTCCTAGCTATAGTGGAGAGGGTGCTTGAACTGGCCTTCTCCTGTAATCAGATTGGTGACTACTCTAATTGTCATCATAGAATGGGGCCGAGCTCCAGAGTCCAGTTGAAGAGAGGGAAGAGGGATTATATGAGCAAGGGGGTCAAGATCATGATGGGGAAACCCACAGAAACAGCTGACCCAAGCTTGTGGGAGCTCATGGACTCTAGACTGACAGCTAGGGAGGGTGTATGGACCGACCTAGGCCCTCTGCATGTGGGTAACAGTTGTGTAGCTTGGCCTGTTTGTGGGGCCCCTAGCGGTAGGACCAGGAGCTGTCCGTGGAGCATGAGCTGGCTTTTTGGAACCTATTCCCTACGGTGGGATGCCTTGCTCAGCCTTGATGTATGGGGGAGGAGCTTGGTCCTGACTCAATTTGATATGCCATGCTTTGTTGACCCTCATGGGAGGCCTTACCCTTTCTGAATGGAGATAGAGGAAGAGTGGATGGGGGGAGGGAATGGGAGGAGACAAGGGAGGGGAAACTGTGGTTGGTATTTAAAATAAATAAAAAAAATTAATAAAAAAGGCCAAAAGAATAAACAAAACAACAGAAAATAGAAAGAGATGATGTAAATTCCAATTATACGTATTTATGATCTTCTTTCACGACATTGCCAACAGAGTGTATAGCAGTGTTAAGAAGAAGCAGGGGCTGGTGAGATGGCTTGCTGGGTAAAGGTGCTCACTGCCAAGTCTGGTGAACTGAACGTGAATTTTTAAGAGTTCTCAATACATGACATCTATACATTGATCTGAGGATTGGAAATATTGCACCAGTTTTCTATTCTGAGTGAATGTTTTCCTGAATTTAGGTGTTACTGTGGCCGACTGATTCATGAACATCATGGGCTAGATTATGCCTGGAGCCTCTCAGCTGTTGAAGGCAGTGGAAATGAACAATGGTCTGTTGAGAAGCACACCGTGAAAA
Organism: Peromyscus attwateri; assembly: GCA_902168425.1. Classification (NCBI taxonomy): domain Eukaryota; kingdom Metazoa; phylum Chordata; class Mammalia; order Rodentia; family Cricetidae; genus Peromyscus; species Peromyscus attwateri. The sequence continues at coordinate 759 of CABHPP010130231.1, read as the reverse complement.
GCCCTACAGATACCTTTGGCACCATTAATTTCCAAGATGGAGAACATATCTACCACTCCAAGGTCTGCTGATAACCCAAACTATTTCACTAGTTTTGAATAGAAAAGGCCTTACAAGTGAACTTCTAAAGAGAGAGAGCCACGTGGTGTGGATTTATTGCAAAGGGATCCATGTTATTGATCCATTGTCAAATCTATCCGAGTCCTCCCATCCCTTAGGTATGAGGGGTATTATCTGCATCTCAGGTGTAGGACTAGGTCAAATGGGTGAACAGATGACAGTCTGAGTAGGCTATAGCAGCAGTGGGGACTGATATGAGCTGAAGCTCTTGGGGCAGTTACAGGTTCCCTGCTTGTCAGTCCCTTGACACACACGGAGGGTGGCCAGATGACACATCAGTAGGGTTCATTATCATTTTACTGTTAGGCAGTTTCTGCATTGTGAGGTCCAGGGAGGGTAGTATACCCTTTCTTCAGTATGCTGTCTCTAATAGTTCTCAAAATTAGTTTTCTTGCATGACTGTAATCCAGCTACGTGCTCATGTGGCCTTGGTGAACTTTATGAATTTATAGAGTAGCACCTTTTTAAACTTTAGGGTTATTTGTCAGTGTGTTCCTTGTGGGTGGTGCCAGAGAAATGGCGCTGTTTATGTGGCCACCAAGGTGCAGAGTCTGCATTTGCAGACGAAGTGGAGTCAACTAATGCTTGTAAAGTGGAATCTCTCAGGGCAAGGTGCAGCCTGTAACACTGCAGTTTTAC
>CABHPP010130230.1:0-44489 GCA_902168425.1 Peromyscus attwateri | reverse complement strand
CCTCCCCATCCAACTACCCCCAGAACCCACCCATCATATCTCTCCCAACTTCCTGTCTTCCTTTATTTGTTTGTTTGTTTATTTATTTATTTACCCACTGAATTTAATTAGTGATATTTATGTGTGCATTGGTGTGGGACCATCCACCAGAGAATGGGGAACCAACAGTGGCCATACCCCAAAAGAAAAGCGACTCTACCTTCCCCAGAACCTACTGAGGTTGCCAGTAGCACCTCAGCTAAGGATGAGCCCTCAGAAGCATCTTCCTCAATCTGTGCTGGAACTATTAACAGTCTGATCTATACAGAAACCAGTGTAGATAACCACAGAAGATATCTGCTCATCAATGCAGCAGCCATTTAATAAATATGGCCATTTTCTCCAAATCTCCCCACATGTTCTCTCTCAATCATGATCCCACTCTAGCTCTCCAGATTCCTACTGCTTCTGGGGTTAGTCTTCTTACTTCCTCTATAGTTTTATTATTTAATCATGCATTTCTGAACAGTATGGATTATGTTTCCCTATATCCATGTTCATATCTATGTGTGTGCATGCACATGTGCCTGTACATTTATGTAAATTTGATAATTTTTTTTTTGCCTTCTTTTGTAACATGCTACTTCAATACAAAATTATATAGCTTTTAACCAATTCTCACTGCTGTGTATATGGCTTCAAATGCAAAGACACTTCTTACTCAACCATTGGAATGTATTTGGACTGTTTCAAGATTGAAATTATTAGAAATAGTAATATGAGCTCTGGCTGCCTGTGTGCATGCATTTTGAGAATGGTATTGAAATGGATTTCATTTAACATAGCTTCAATTTGGCATCAGAAATCATCATATTGTCCACATATTGAACTACTTGACACTGTCCATGCCACTGGATGATAATACCTTTAACCACGTGCTCCAATGAAAATGACTATGAGTCATTTAAACTCTGTCTTTCTAAAAATTTATCTCTCAAGTATCCCCATGTGTGTTAGTTTAAGTAATAGTGATGTTCAGCATATTTTCAGATACACGTGCCTTTAAGAAAGACTTTTACATTTATTTATCTATAGGACTGTGGTCCTTTTTCATACAGAATTCTAACAGTTCCTTATATGTTCAAGAAAAATTATACCTTTTTGAATAAAATAAAATAAATAAAAATTGACATGAATAAAAATTCATTTTACATACTCAAATACAGTTATCTCTCTTTTAACAAAGGAAATGTCAATTTTCTTAAGTTATGAATATATTTTGTCTTCCTATTCTATTGTACAAAATTTACTGACTTAACTTTTGCAATACATATACAGTCCATATGGAAATGATTTCATGTGGGATATGGATGTGAATTAAATCTCTTTTCTACAGAACCATGTCCTTTTTTCTGGCTCAGTCCATTGAAAGGTCCTACTCTGGAGCCATTGCTCTACAATGTGAATTGTGTGTTTAATTATATTGTTTTATTTTTTGAGATTATAGTGTAATTACATAATTTCCTCCCTTCCTTTTCCTCCTTCCAACCCCTTCCATGCATTCTTTCCCTTGTTGTCTTTCACATCCAGGACCTCTTTTTCTTTAATCGCTGTTACACAGCATCCATCATAAGTACATAAATACAACCTGCCCAGTCCATATAATGTTACTTGTATTTATTTGTTTTCATGGCGGACCAATTGGTATTGGGTAACCAATTGATGTGCTCTTCTCTGAGGAAGACTATTTCTCCTACTCCCAGAACTATTTAGCTGCATATAGTTCCTATCTAGGTCAAGACCTGAGATTCCCCCTTCTGATGTTAGCTAGTCTAGTGGCATTGCCCTTGTTCAAGACATATTCAGACAGACATGTTTCTGAGACATTGTGGATATAGCTTCTGTGACATTTCTAGAAGAAACAATCTCATAGAGAACCCCTGTTCCTCAGACTCTTTCCACCCCTTCTCCTGCAATGATCTCTGAGCCTTGGCTGCAAGAGATGAGTTGTAGATATACCAGTTAGGACTATCTCCACAATTATGCATTTTGATCAGTTGTGGTTTTCTGCAATGGTCTCCATCTGTCGCAAGAAATTTCCATGATGAAGGGTGATAACTATACTTATCTGTGGGCTTAAGGATCAATATTTAGAATGTAGTTAGCAATTTTACCAACTTAATAAGTGGTAGTTGTAGGTTCTATGATATGCTTCAAAGAGAAGTTTATTGATGATGAATAAAAAGTAGACTTATCCGTGGGTATAAAAGAACAAATACTTAGAATATATTTAAGGATTATGCTGGTTTGGAAAAGTGATAGTTGTAGGTTCTTCTCCAAGAACTATGACTTCACTGGCCCTGGGTAGTTGAATAGATTTCCAGTACCAGGCATGATTTTCCCAAGAACAATTGGGCCTTCAGTTCAATTACAGAGCTACTGATTACAGCCAAGATATGCATGCCAGTATTACACCTAGGATTGTGTTGGTCATTGTTACGATTTGCCACTGCCAAAGTTTTGTATGACTACTAGATGCTTCCCTCCTTTTGAAGCTTTGATGGTGACTTCTGGTACTATGAAAGACACACCTCTGGGAGGAGGCATTCGGGTCAGATCTATCTTGCGTCCTCTAAGCCTTATGCCAAAAGTGCATGATATCTTCAGCAATAGGGTACCTTCCGCTTGTGGGAGGCAACCATGAACAATAGCAATAGCCTATAATGTTCTGAGAAAGTCTTAGTCAACCTTGATCAACAACTAAAATGACGGCTTCTCATGCCATGTGTTGGGGGTTTTTGTCAGATAGTCTGTGGCTCTTAATGGCAGCATGGTCATCCAAGAAGGGAGATTTTCATGTGAACTATATATGTACACATATACAGAGACTTACATGTATTATAGTTTCTTTTAACAGTTAATAGTATAATTCCCTATGACTTCTTCAGATTTCTTTATTGTTATTTTACCCTCTTACCTCTTACTTTTGTATTTATCTCCATACCCCTCTAATTAAGGCCCATCCATTTCCCCCATTTCCCCTCTTAGATGACTTGTATCCTGCTATGTTCCTCTCTACTGCTTTGCCACCCCCTAGAATGGACCCTTTTAACCTTTCTGGATTTTGCAGTACCCCAGGCTATATACTCATATCTGAAGATTTACAACTCAGAATATCAGATGAGATAGAATGCCCAATATTTGTCTTTTACAACTGGATTATTTCATGCAATATGATTTTTTTCTAGATCCAGCCATTTTCCTACAAAGTCCACGGGGTTTTTTGTTTGTTTGTTTGTTTTGTTTTGTTTTGTTTTTGCAATTGAATAGTGTATAGTGTAATTCCATAGTGTATATGAACCACATTTTTGTACAATGATGAATTTTTATAATTCAACCATCCCATCTATATCTATGAAAACTCAGTGACTCCTTATGTTAGTGATGGTCAGTGAGACCCTTTGTAACAAATATTTACATCAAGTAAAAAAGTACCCAAGAGTGGCTTAAAGGATCTTTTTTGTAATTTCAAAAGTTTATAGTCAGTTAATTAGAATATAACAAGGTTTTTTTTTTAATAACTATTGTCATTTTGACTGGGATTGCCTTGAGCATGTAAATTTATTTATTTTTAATAAATGATAGATTTATACACTGGGTCTTCTAAACATGCACTTAAATTATTCTCTTATTTCCTAGTCTTGTGTGATTTATGTTAACAATGGTTTATAATGCCCATATAGGAATCTTTGTATTTGATATTTTCACATTTTGCAAATGATGAGTTTTTTATTTTGTTTTTCTTCTTGTGAAAGTAGGAAAGTGCAAGTGATTGCATAGCACAAGCCATCTTATTTCCAGAAAACTGCTTGTGCCAGCCAGGCTTTCCCTTGCTGTTATAAATACTTGGACTTACAGTTGAATAGGAGAAAGGCTTCTTCTTCCTCATGATTTCAGAGGTCCAGTTAGCTGGCTGCATTGGTCTATGGTCAGGCAGGGTTGCATGGTGAGAGGATGTGGGAGAGGAAAGCTATTAACCCCATGGCAGCCAAAGAGGAGAGAAGACAAGAAGGGACTAAGACAACATACCTTTAGAGTTACCTGCTTCTCCAGTGAGACTCTGCTTATCCCTGTCTCCTACCAATAATGCCATCAAATTACTAATGTATCAATGGATTAACCCATTGATGAAGGCTAAGTCCTCATGGTCTAATCATCTCTCAATAGTATCACCAGCTGGAGGCTATGCCTTGAACATATGAACCCTTGAGGTGGGGGGGGGGGCAGTATCCCCTATCCATCAGCAACACCAGTTCAATTTGCTCATCAGTTGTACTGACTGATTCAGTTATCTTCATTTGAAATGAAGTGATGAAGTTACATGCTGATAGACTTGGTATAACTATGGACTGTTTCCCTAAGGAACACTTGAGGAGTCTTGGAGCAGAGAATAATAAAAAAGAGCATCCAACAGAAAGCTGAGCCACAGAGGAGTCCCACAGTAATTTTTGTCAAGAGAGTAAAACTTCTTGCCTTTATCTTTTTATATTTAAAGTTTAACTTATTGGTCATTATGTAATATGCACCAGTTAAAACTATTTTACTATATCATCTTGCAACTTTGTTGAACAAAGTTCATTTTAAAGCCCACCATCTCCAGACATTTCCTGAGCATAACTTTAGAACATGGAAAACATTCAATAGATGACTTTGAAACAAAGAGAAAAAATAGTCCTAGAAGTTCTCTTTTCAAACTTTTGAAACTTTTTTTTCCTCAAGCAGAGTTAAATTTTACTAGGACAAGGTTTTAAAGTTTAGGAGATGACTCAGTCAGTGCAGTTCTTGCCTTGCAGGCATGAAGATCCTTGATCCCCAGAATTCACATAAGATGCCATATGTGGTGGTGTAGTTGTAATTCCAGCATGTGGGAAAGTGAGAGAAGAACCCAGGGGCTGGCTGGCTAGTCAGCCCAGTCTACTTGGTCAGTCCCAGACCTGGGGGAGATACTGCCCCCACCAAAACAAGGAAAGGAACAGAGCCTGAAGAACAACAGTAGAGTTTGGTCTCTGGCCTACATACATGAGAGTTGATATAGATTGGAGTACAGCTGTTAAGAGGAAGAGAGATGCTTAGCAAAAGAACAGAAAACACTCAAGACGTGGGTACAGATTGCTCTATGAGGCCCTAGAGAGAGATCCACATTCTGAATTAGAATGAAGCTTAAATATGATTGTCAACTAAAATATAATCAGCAAAACTTTTGTGGGTTAGCAGAAATCTCTATACACATTGTAACAGTTAATCTTAAATAAATGTTTATAAAATTACAGTTTTCCATTCATCACCTAGTTGACAGAAGTCTTGATCTTTACACACAGTCACAAATTTTCTAATTATTCACAAGTAGTATGTTTTTCAAAAGTAGGATGCAAGAAATTAAGTCATAACTAACATCAAAAAGCAAACATCACATGTCACTTGCTGGAACCTGCACCACTCATCCATCTGCGTTGAGTAACACACTAAAACAGCAAGAGCTGACCTCAAGCTGGGGAAGGAGATGGAGTGCCAACAAGTACTTGAGGAGCCAGCCTCTTGCACTACTTGCTGGACCATCTCTTGATTCCAGCCAAGATACCTTGCTGAGATTTATGAGCAAATGAAAAAGAAGAGGAAAATTGGCAGAGTACCAGATCCCTTGCCTAGCCACTGTCAATGGCAAATCTACTGCTGGTGAGCAATGGCCTTGGTGTTGACATAACGTGTTTTACAGAAGGCCTTAATGAACCCATTCTATGTTAACACATCAAGATAATACACACACACACACACACACACACACACACACACACACACATACACACTGTATTTGCTTTAAAAAGCAAACAGTAGTGGCTACCATTCTGGAGGTGAAAATTGGGAATTTACTGATTGTTATTCCCTAAAGCAATGAGGGGATATGAAAACTGACAGAAAAGATATACAAACTATTCTGTTATCTTTCTCCAGAAAAATAAGCTCTTCAAAAGATCCTCCCAATCAACATTCTTTAGGATGTACACTATCTATTTCATCACTGCTGCCTATCTGAGTTGTGGGGAGGGGATGTGAAAGACTTTGTTTTCTTAGAATCAGGGAAGGTTAGTAGAGTAAATAAATAAGAAAATCAAATAAAACTTACGGAATCAAGGTAGTATTGAGGAAAGCAAATGATGGGAAGTAGAACAAGGTGACAGTATGAGAAACAAGAAAGACATGTCTCATCAGCAGGTCTGCCAGGGTCCTCTGCCCACAAAGAGGGAGCCCTTCAGTCCTTAGAGTAATAAAAGGGAAAATTCCTCAAAGCTACACAAGGGCAGGACAGAAGACTTCCAAAAACAATGTACTTTATCCAAACAAGTCAGTTTTAAAAGTACTAGAAGAAAAGTTAACTGTCCATCTTTAATTTTTTTTAATTATTGAAAATAGTCTTCTCTCCTACAGTACATCCAGACTACACTTTCTCCTCCCTCCATTGCACACCCCCAGCTCCCCCACTCCATCTCCCCTTTCACCCACCCACTCCCCCTCTGCCTCCCTTCAGAAAAGAGCAGGCCCCCAAGAGACAACAACCAAACACAACAAAACAAAATGCAGTAAGAAAAGGCAAAAGTCCTCATATTGAAGCTGGAAAAAGCAATCCAACAGGAGAAAAAGGAGTCCCAGGAGCAGGCAAAAGAGTCAGAGACACACCCACTTCCACTGTTAGGAGTCCCACAAAAACACCAAGCTAACAGTCTTAACACTAATATTATGATAAGAATGGGCAAAAAGAGAACCAGTATAGTCACATAAAATATGGGACTTTGCATTATTTCCCTCATGTAAGCAAACTTTTTCTAGATTTTCTGTCATGTAAAATAGATTTAGCCATTTAAATCATTTCCCTTGGATGGTATTACATTCATGAGGATGGATGACAAGAATCTGCTCCCTGATGTTGATTTCTTAACAACTAGTATAAGTTAACCTTATTTCTTTGTGTTGAAAATGTCAGAGTTCTGAAAATTACACAAATTTATGTTATAATTGCAGTATGAAAAAGAGATGGACAATGATTAGGGCAGTTGGTGTGACTGTAGTCTGAAGCATCTCATTAATCACAGCCCAGTCAGATTTCAACATTAACAGAATGCATCATCTTTAATTTCATAGTTACTTTCCAACCCAAACAGAACAAAACATACAATTAAGCCACTTAAAATAGCTGGGTTAGGTCACTGTGCCTTTTGGTCAAACCCTTTCCTTTTTGAAAGACAATAGATTTCTTCATAGGAAGCGTCCCTGGCATGCCTACATGTGAATGCTGCCTACTGGTTTTAGAACTTCCCTGGAGGGAAAAGTGTCCAAGTGCCTAAAATAGTTACTGTTTCTTGGGGTAGAACTACTAAATGCAATGCCTCCTGTTGTTCCTGGCCTCACAGGGAATGCGTTCAGTATTCCACCCAGGCATAATTGCTGTTGGGTTTCAGAAATAAAGGGGTTATCAGATTGAGGACATTCCCATCTGTTCTTGTTGTTGAGAACTGTTCATATAAAAGATTTGAATAGAAGGATACATTTCTAACATAATAAGGTGATATGAATCTTCTCTTTTTCTCTGTGAATGTCGTGACTTCAATCACTATTTTTTTTTAATCTTAAACAGCCAATGTATTTTTAGAATGAGCCCAACCCACTTATGATATTTTTATTACTATCCACCACTGGATATTTGCTTTTAACGTTGTATTTAATAATTTAAGACATGAAGGCTGACCAGTAGTTCATCTTATATGCATTTTCTTCATCATGTTTTGTCATTGAGAAGTTTCTGGTCTCATAAAGACTACTGAAGTGATGACATTTTTCTAGTTTCTAGATGCTCATATAAAGTTTCTGTTATTGTTTTTCAATACATGTTTTGTTAAAACCTAATAGTACTACTTCATTGTTTGACAAAGCTTGGCAAACACTTTACACAAGAAAAAGCAGTGTTTGCAATTTCCTATGTGTCCATAATAACTCAGGGTATACTTTTAGCTCATTAGGAAAAACACCTGAATGTGGATTGTCCCTCACTCTCCAGACTTGAATTATAGATTCATTGTTGTTAAAACATATAGCAATGTGCAAGCCTTAGTTTCTCACTAGCAGTTTTATGAAGTTTTATAATCCGTATCTTTTCAGAGTTCTACTGTGGAGTCGGCATCACTCATCAGTCTGTTTTGCTACCCTTCCCTATGGCAGCAGCATCTATAACAGTGCTCACACGTCCCTGACATCACAAATCTGTGTATTTGTTTCATGGACTTCTTTATCTTTCCCCATCTTGTCTGTTGAGCATCATTTTGTATGTCTTCACTGTAAGCCACGTTTTTGCTTTGTTGATACCTCATATTTTATGCCCTTAATTTTGGCGTCTATTTTCCCCATTTCTAATGCATACTATTATAAAATGAGTCTAAGTGTGGTGCCTCCACCCAGGCATATATTTGCTTTGGTCAAGTTCATCTCTCTAGTACTCTCATCACTGCTCGATTCTCCATTTCCCTTTCTACAGCCCTAAGTCCCACTCCCCATTTTAGTTTCATTTTTAAGATATTCATAACCTTGAACCCTTCACATGATAACTTCAAACCCAACCATTCATCTGCAAAGGACACAGTTTCATTCCTTACCATTCCATTATGCATATACACCACATTTTCCTTATCCATCCGTCCATTGATGGGCACCTAAGCAGGTTTGATAATTTGGCTATTGTGAATAGTGTCTCAGTAAACATCAGTGATCAGATATCTTTGCACTAAGCCACGTTTGATTCTGTTGGGTATACACCTGAAAGTTGTGTGCTGGACCACACGGAGGTTCTATTTTTAACTTTTGAAGAACTTCATTACTGAATCCCATATTGGATGTACTACTGCTTTACATTCCCACCACGCATGAGTAAGAGTCCCTGTCTCCCCAGCATCCTCACTGGTACTTACTGTTTGCTTTACTGGTAGTAGTTATTTTGAGTAGAATGATAGGGAATCTCAGTGTGATTTTCAATTTGCATTTTCCTGATGGTAAAGTGTACTAAATAATTTTTCATGTATTTATCAGCCACTTAGACATCTTCATGTGAAGAGTGTTATTCCCACTGCTCATTTACTGCTTGTATTATTTGTTCTTTTGTTATTTAGTTTTTAAAGTTCATTATATATTCTTGATATCAATCCACTGCTAGATGGATATATAGTAGTTTTCTCTTACTCTGCAGTCCTTTTCTTCACCCTGTTGATTGTCTCTTATGATGTGTAGAAGCGTTATAATTTTATGCTGTCCCATTCATCCATTCTTGCTCTTATTTCCCAAGCATGAGAGTTCTATCTGAAAACTTACTAGCTATCTATTACAAGATCTTGAAGGAATTTCTGTTTGTTCTTCCTGTTTCAAAGTTTCTGGTCACATTTTGGGTCTCTGATCCTGTCAGCTATGATTTATGTAGAGGGTAGAGAAGGGGCACAATTTCAGTCTCCTACATATAGAGATTCTGTTTGCCAGCACCACTCACAAAATTGGCTGTATACTTTCCAGTGTTTAGTTGTATTAAAGAACTGTTCTTTTCCAACATTGGGTTTAATTAAGACTTTTTTCTCTCCATCTTCTTTGTGTAAGTTCTTAGATCCACAACAAGAGATTCATTTTATCTAATAAATGAGTTTAAGTTTCCCTTTACCTGTGGTTTTAACTGTATCCCACAAGTGTACAATGTTTTTGTGACAATCAGTTTAACTTGCTAATCTCAACTATGATGGTTTTGTGACCCTGGGTTATAGAAGGAAGATCCTTCATGCTTGTGGATGCCCACCTCTCAGCTTAGCTTTGCCATGGTAAACAACGTATTCCATGTGGTTGTATTATTTGGGACTTAATGAGACTTATTTTATGATCCAATGTTTGGCCTATTTGGGCAAAATTTAAAGTATACAACACATATGGGATCTACTAGCTACTAGTATGCTATTCCATAATAATTTAGTTGTCAAATAAGCTTGATTGATTATGCTATTGAAGTTTTTGTTATGTAGCTTTATTAGTTTTTCCTCTAGGTCATCCAAAAAGAGAAAGAGAAATGGTAAAAAAAAAAAAAAAAAACAACTCTAACTTTATGGATTTTTCTACATTTCCCAATGAGAAAAATTTTGCACTGAACATATTGATACTTTTATCTTGTACTTGCAAATTTAAAATTATATCATTTTGGTGATATCACTAATCATTGGTATCTATGCCATTTATCTCTATTAAAAATACTTGGTATTTGATGCTAGTGTGTGTGTGTCTGTCTTAATTATTCTTTAGTGGATTGGATGATTCATGTTTAAGGTATTATGGGATACATTGGATCTTACTTTTATACTTCCTTGTTTTCAAATTGAGTGCCTTGTGTTATACTCATTTCCTTTTTTTTTTTAGCTTTACTCACAAACTTATTTTGTACTGATGATTATTAAATATAGCAAAAATGGAACTGACAAAAATTAACTCAGTAAGAAAATCTAAACTGACTTATAACCATTAAAATGAGTTGGGTCTTTAAAAAAAAAAAACAGACTGATGAACAACCAACTCCGGATGTTTGCAACAAATGTGACCTAGCCTGTTTTGGAAAACAGAAAACGAAACGATGCATACCACTTCTTTTATGAGACTTTTGTAATGCTGATATTCAAGTTAGAATATAAATATACAAGAAAGGAAAAATGGGCATCAACTCTCACTTGGCAGTATAGATGTAAAACCAGAATATAATATTATCAAAATATAAAGTGTATTTTTCTTTTTAACAATATTATTATTATTTTACATCATGACCACAGTTTCTCCTCCTTCCTCTCCTTTCAGTTTCTCCCCCTCAACCCCCTTCTGTTCCCACCCCCAAATCCACTCCTCCACCATTTCTGCTTAGGGAAAGGCAGGTCTCCCATGAGTATCAACAAAATATGGCATATGCAGTAAAACTAAACACCTCCCCGTGTATTAAGGCTGGCCAAGATGACCCAGTATGGAGAGTAGAGTCTCAAAAGCCAGTATAAGAGTCAGAGACAGCTCTGTTCCCACAGTTGAGTCCTACAAGAGGACCAAGCTACACAACTGCAATATATGTGCAGAGTGCCTAGGTCAGTCCCAGACAGGCTCCTTGGCTATCAGTTTAGTCTCTTTGTGCCCCTATGAGCCCACATTAGTTGATTCTGTGATGTTTTTTGTTTTGTTTGTTTTTTGTTGCTGTTGTTGTTGCTGGGTTTTTTTGTTGGTGGTGGTTTTTTGTTTTTTTTTTCCGGTGTCCTTGACCCCTCTGGCTCCTTGTAATTGTAATCCTTTCTCCCCCTCTTCTATAGGATTCCCTGAACTCCACCTAATGTTTGATTGTGGATCTCTACATTTGTTTCTATCAGTTGTTGGATGAACTCCTCTGATGACAATTGGGCTAGGCACCAATATGGTCACAAGAGACAGCCAGTTTAGGTTATATGTCTGTTATTGCTAGGAGTCCTAGCTGGATTCATTCTTGTAGATTCCTGGAAGACTCCCTTGCACTAGGTTTTTACCTGACCCTGAAATGCCACCCCACTTCCTGTAGTCTTAGTATTCTCCTCCTCCAACTCCTCACCTGATCCCTCCTGTTCCCATCTCTACCTGCCCCAGTCCACCCATGAAATCTCTTCTATTTCCCCCTCCCAGGGAGAACCGAGCATCCCTCCTTCAGCCTTCCTTGTTACTTAGCTTCTCTGGGTCTGTGGATTGTAGCATGGTTATCCTTTACTTTACAGCTAATATCCACTTATAGTTGAGTACATACCATGTTTATCTTTCTGGGTCTAGGTTACCTCGCTTAGGATGATTTTTTTTCTAGTTCCATCCATTTGCCTGCAAACTTCATGTCATTGTTTTTAACAGTTACTCCATACTCCATTTTGTGAATGCACCACATTCTTCGGTTGAGGAACAAGAAAGGGAAAATAGGCATCAACTCTCACTTAGGAGTATAGATGTAAAAATCATAATATAATATTATCAAAATATAAAGTGTATTTTTTCTTGTTCAGAGTTAATAGATGATCACTAAGTTACTTGACTTAAAATTTAAATGTAGTTTTAATATATTTTACCATTTGACATACATAATATTGTTTATCTCATTCACAAATTAATGAAGAACATTTCTGATTATCTCAAAAGATTTACATAATGCATTTACAAAATGTCATCACCAATTATCTCAGTTTGCTTGTGAAACTACAACAAAATGCCTCACCTACATACCTTATTCAGAACAGAAACTGATTCCTCAACATTCTGGAGCCCAGGGGATCCTACACTAATGCACCATCAGGTTCAGTGTTTGATGATAGCCAAATTTCTGCATTCAGGAAGAGGCTTAAACATCATGTCTTTACACAGTAGAAGAAATGGAAGGGCTTAAGCTGGCTCCCCCAATCTTTTAACAAGGCACAGTCTCTTCATGAAAATGGCTTATTCATTACCTAATTATTTCCCAAAATGTCATGACTCTCAATCACACTATAATAGTCATTGGATTTCAACATGAATTCAACATGTCTTTATTGAAAAAACATAAAGCATTAAACAATTAATTCACCTTCCTAACCCGATAAAACCTTAATTACACGTGACAATAAAACATTAATTTCATTTCATCAAAGATATAATCAAGGTAAAGTACATACTATTGTTGTTTCTATCAAATGATGTCTGAATGCAATGAGAAAAGATGAAGAAATGAAAGGCTGCAGTGATTTGAAAGAAAATGGCCCCCAAAGGGGGTGTCACTGTTAGGAGCCTTGTTGGAGCAGGTGTGATCTTGGAGGAAGTGTGTCACTATGGACGTGGGCTTTGAGGTCTCATATATGCTCCAAACACCACCCAGTGTCTCAGTCCAACTCCTGTTGCCTACATATCAATATGTAGTAGCTCCTTCTCCAGTACTATGTCTGCCTGCACGCCGACATGCTCCCCACCATGATGCTATAATGGACTAAACCTCTGAATGGTAAACTACCACTTCAATTAAATGTTTTCCTTTTTTAAGAATTGCCATGGTCATGGTGTCTCTTCACAGCAACAGAATCCCTAACGAAGACAGAGGCTATATTCTTGTATGCTGGTACCCAGGAGAGTGACTACAATTTGTGATGCTGTGTGCTTCAAGGTAGCCAGAATACAGCTTTCCAATGTTACTTTATAAAGGAGTTCCAAGTGATAGAAATGCTAGATAGGTTGTTTACTCTGCTTTGATTGTTATATAACAGCGACACGTACCAAATGGCATACTGCTCTCCAGAAATATCTATCAATAATGTCTGTTGAAAGTAAAATAAAGGGCTAAGGAGATAGCTCAGTTGGTGAACTATTCTCAGTGAAAGCATGAGAACCTGAATTTCATCCCCAGCACCCATGAAAAATGTGGGCATGAGAGCATATTCTTCTAATTCTAGTCCTAGAGAGGCAGAGAGATGTCTGTCAGCCATCGGATTAGTCTAATAGGTGAGCCTAGGTTACAGGGAGACTTCCAAAATGGTGGCTAGCCTCTGCAGAAATACATTTAAGTTTAACCTTTAACCTCTATACATAAGTGCACACCTAGATACATACCTGCATTTTCATATGTACACACATGCATTGTCCACACACACAATTAGCTAAATAGATAGAGTAGGAAGGAACAAAAAAACAAAATGGTATTATTCACAGATACAGGATTGTCTACTGAGTCATCAGCTAACTGTACTCCTAGGAATTATTTTGTTTCTAATATTGATAACTATGTCAATAGTTGTCAAATTAGACCTAGCAATAGAGACTGACAAAACTGGTATGTTGGAAATGTAACTTCAACTGTGATGTCATTCCCAAAGCCAAAAAAAAAAAAAAAAAAAGGAAAGAAAAATTACTGAGAACCAATACAGCAAGAAGTGTAATATCCTAACTGGAACTCTTAAAAATTTAACAGAAAGACTTGTTTCCTAATCTGTGGTAATACAAACATATTCCAAATTCATGACTGGGAGATTTGAGCTCCTAAGGAAGAAAGCTCTATTCTAATGCAATTTTCTTCAAAGCCAGCAGAATCTTTGAGGTATACTACAATGTACTTATTGAAAATAAATGTATTAAGTATGAGTCAGATTAATTTGAATCAAATATTCTTTCTCCAAATCTCTATTTTAAGGAAGCAAAAATTGGCAATACTCAACATTTTAATGTCTCTAAAATCATAATGTTTTGTTTTTTGTCTGTTTTAGCTTATATTTAAACCACAATATTTTTCTTTCTTTTTATAGCATTGTCCTAGTCAGAGTTACTATTGCTTTGATGAAACACCATCACCAAAAGGAACTTGGAGAAGAAAGGGCTTATTTAGTTTATGTGTCCACATCAATGCTTAACATTGAAGGAAGTCATGACAAGAACTCAAACAGGGCAGGAGCCTGGAGGCAAGAGGTGATGTGGAGGCCATTGAGGAGTGCTGCTTACTGGCATGCTCCCCATGGCTTGCTCAGCCTGCTTTTTTATACATAGAACCTGGGACAAACCAGTACAGGGATGGCACCACCTACAAGGGGCTGTGCTCTCCTCTATCAGTCACTAATTAAAATACCTTACAGGCTTACCTACAGACTGCCCTTATGGGGTCATTTCTCAATTGAAGCCCCCTCCTCTATAATGAATTTAGCTTATAGCAAGTTGGCGTAAAAGTATCCAGCACAATCAGTTTATTCTAGGATCAGACAGGCCAAAGACCAAGTATCTTTAATTTACTTTTTTTGTTGTTTTAGACAGGTACATATGGCCCAAACTGGCCTCAGTTTCTCTATGTAGCCAAAGTTAGCTTTGAACTGCTTCTGATTCTTTTGTCCCAGCTCCTAAGTGCTGAGATCACATACCTGTTTTATGAACTGCTAGAGATTCATCCCAGGGCTTTACTCCTGCAAGGCGATCACTCTTCCAACTCAGATATACCTCTAACCTCTAATTTGTCTTTAAAAATTCTTCAGTGTTATTTTATCTCACTTGTCTTTTCTACCTAAGTATTGCATAGTTGATATGCAATTTACCTTTGACTGGGTGGGAATTCAACCACTTTAATCCAAGACATTCCTGGCTCCAAAATATATGGTAAAAACCACAATATAAAATGACTTGCCTTTCCAGTTTAGTTTTGTCATTTCCATGATTCACATCTTCTCTGTTGTCAGAAGGAGCTCTGAACCTTGTGAAAGGTAACGTTCCTCTTCTGCTATTTTCTTGGGACGATGTCACCATTAATAGATTTTAAAGTATACCTGATTAAATTCTGAATACCTTTAAGGATGTTATCTGACAATTTAGTGACATATTTTGTGATTATTCTTACTAATGGGAGTCTATCATTACTAACCTGAAAGTAAATGGAACATTATCTGAAGAAACTAGGAAGAGCATACTGTTTACATTCTGTGAACTTCACAGTGATGTCTACTTGAATTAGTTGAGTAAAAATACTCATTAGTGTGGTGATGCTTTCAACTCTATCTATCTATCTATCTATCTATCTATCTATCTATCTATCTTTGAATTTTTCATATTGAAATCCCAAGATGGGAGACAGCTTCCCAAACCTCTTGCTTTAACTCAGCAATACCTAGTGCAAACCTAATGAGAAAACTTAAATAACATGACTACCATGACTATTTCTAGTACCTTCTGCTTATAGTTCACATTTAGAGTTTCTTCCTCAAGTATCTTGACAGTGTTGTGTGATCTTCACCTTAGAGACTATGGCATACCCTTGTTTCTTGATTATACAATAATAAACACTTATGGCTTTTAAAAGACAATGAACGTGACACACATGTTTATATAAACAGCATTAGTTTAAAATGTGCTTATACAGATAGAAATATTACTAGAAGATTCCAAAGAAACTGGACATCAGTTTCTTAGGAGCAAAAGTGGTTGTTGTCTTTCACCATTTGTATTTTTTATCATTGTTTGCTTTTTCTAATCATATTATGTTAAGTTCAAAAACCTCATTGTAGATTTTACCATGCATTATGATCCTGGGATTTTTTTCTCAGTCTTGGACTGAGGTGAGCACTCCTCCGTGCAACTGAGGATAAATAAAATACATAAAAATCCATTTAAAAAACTTTATATAAATCAAGATTAGAAACTTTGGATTAATTGGCATTCCTCCAAGAAATAAATGAAAATAATCATTGCATGAAAACAGTGCTGTTACTGGTGATAATAGCTAGTACTTAAAGAGTCAAATGATCTTGAGGCATGTTTTCGTTACATTTCTTGTTAATATGACAGTGTCCCAGGAAAAAGCAACTTAAATAAAGAGAGGCTTATTTTGGCTCCAAGTTTGGGGGCAGTGTTCATCAAAGCAGGGAGATCATAGCTGCAAGAACATGAGGCAGCTGGTTACATTACAGCCACAATAAGGACGGAGAGAATAATGAAGGTTGGTGCTCATTTCTCTTTCTTGTTTTCATTCAATCCAGGAACCTGAACTGTGGCTTAAGTTTCTCTCTGAAGCAAACAAAGACCATTGTAGAAAACCACAGATGGTGGTACTGCAGACATCAGCTGATGTGGAGAGCTCAGTCCCATTGGACATATACACAACATGACTTCTCCACCTAAGTCTCAGAGAACAGAAAGGAAGAGGAGATGGAGAGATCTTAAGAGGTAGAGGACCAGATAGTCTGCTGTGAGACTGTTTCCCAGAAATGACAGAGAAGCTACATCCATGATACCCTCAACCTGTCACGTTAATGACTTCTAATAGAGAGAATTAGTCTCTCCCAAGGATGAGTTCCCTAATTGGTTATCCAATACAAAGTGGATACAGAGGTGAGCCCCAGAATCGTACAAGCAGCATGAAATGGGATATATATATATATATATATATATATATATATATATATATATGAAATTACATGAAAAATATATAGAAGATATTTATGGATTTGTGTGTGTGTGTGTGTGTGTGTGTGTGTGTGTGTGTGTGTGATAATAGTCAAAGAAAATAAGGCCATAGATTTGAGAGGTGATGAAGAGGAATACTCTTACTTCATAAGTATAAATAGTTTCCATATGCCTTTTCTGATAGACAATTTTAATCTTCAGGATTCCTTGAATCATACTTACTCATTTTCTAAGAGAGATTTTAAAGTGAACTATTGTTATTCTTTATTTGATATTACATTACATGTTTATAAGGTGTATAGAGAATGCATGAGAATTCACATTTATTTTATTTACCTGTATTCTAGAGTATTCTATGTTTATATCAGAATCATATTTTTATCTTTCTGAAAATTAGATATTGACAATCTGAATTGGGAACAAACTCACAAGTATTGTATGTGTGATAAGAAAAACAAACACACAAACACTTGAGGTTAGAAAGGGAGGCAAACAGAGTGTGAATCCTTCCACTTACTTATCAGATGAACTTACAAGTTTCCTGTGAGATTATTTTCTCCTTATCTACTTACCTAGTATTCTCACTATACCAATATATATCCTTTTTATATCTGAAAAAAGGCATAGTTTACAAATATAAGGCCCTGATTTGCCACTATAAAGTCCTGAATGATGATTTTTTCAGCTCTGCTGAGCCATGGCTACTACTTGCTTATGAAAAAAGATGATTTCTGGTAATCCTCCATCTTCACGTAAGAGAGTTCATTAAAATTAAAATTAAGAAATGCTGAGTCCTATTAAGAAAAGCTCATAGCCGGGCGGTGGTGGCGCACGCCTTTAATCCCAGCACTCGGGAGGCAGAGGCAGGCGGATCTCTGTGAGTTCGAGGCCAGCCTGGGCTACCAAGTGAGCTCCAGGAAAGGAGCAAAGCTACACAGAGAAACCCTGTCTCGAAAAACAGACAAAAAAAAAAGAAAAAGAAAAAAGAAAAGCTCATGTACAAATTTTTTGAAATCTGTAATGTTTGAAACATGGAATAATATTATTTTGATGATTGCTTTAAAAACTTAAAGATGTATAGTAAAATTAACCCTCAGTGACTTTTATGGAAAATTGGATCAGATTAATTTTAGGGAGCATCCTAAAGCTGAAATGGTACACTTCTATGGCTTTTCCACTGTGTGAGAAGCTTGCTCCTTTGTTTCTGTATTGCCTTCCAGCATCATCTTTGTATGGACAACTCCCCTTGTGTATTTCTGGACCACGTCATTCCTCCAAGCACAAGTTTCCTATTCATCAAGAGCATCTCCATCCTCCTCACTCCATAGACACTGAGCAAAACCAAGAACTACTTAAGCACATATTTCCTTGGCCCTCTTTTCTTACCCTTAATCAAATGTGTTAAATGTATTACTGGGGAAACAAAATCCCAACCCCAAACAGCAACTAACCTATCTATCTGCACTTCCAAAACTGATTCTTTTGAACTCTTCAGAGTGATTTTTCATTCTTTTCTCTCTGCCCCTTTACTACAGAATTTTTATGTAACTACTGTTTCCACCTAACATAGGTTCTAACAACGCTGTCCAATACCCTCCTTCCAAAGGCAATTTCCCTCTTTTGACACCTCTCATCTGTCACTGTCTTCTCTCCATATTAATATCCATGACTTTCTTGGAAATCAGTGGGTGGGACTGTTTGTTGATGGAGGCAGACAGCTAGCAGTTTATACTCAGCACTGACATGCATTATCTAGGTGACCTTTGTCAACCAATTAAGTGGATTTGTTTTTCACCTTTCACCTTATCTATACAAACTTAGGACAATAATGTTTACCTCTTCTGTTTTTTATAAGTAGGTAGAACTGACTCACAGACAATGTCATCCACATGGATATTAGAATATTATGTCTTTTATATCTTAGCTTGCCTTCCAGGTGAAATATTTAGTGAGTGCAGGAAGGACTTCCTTTGGCAGCCCAGCATCCCTCTTTTGGTAAGAGCCTTCTGGGGAATCAATTCCCACCATTATATCCAATCTTCCTGAAGCTGTAAATCAAGGCACCTCCCTTGCCAAACTTGTGGGTATATTACTTAATCCAGAGAATTTGGGCTTTCAATCCTGTTAATTTGCACCTTAAATGTAGTAACGGAAACCTGGAAGAAAAGAATGGAATGTGCCTATTCCATTCCAAAAGACAGCTCTCTAGTTGCTTTTATTACAATTTCTAGGTTGACCACTTACACCCTTTCTCATTTCCCCACTCCAACAACGAAATCACAAGACAGTTGTCTAGTCCACCTTACTGTGACCCCTGGGTCACTTACTTTTAATGCTTTCTTGCTTTTCCTCCAGTACCTCTCCCTTCTGTCCCATCCTTACCACAAAGATTACTACCTAGTAAATGTATTTCTATTTGATTTAATAAAATTTAAATGTGTCACTTGTACCTGTCTCCAAGTAAAAGATTGCATCATCTACATTCTAACTTCCCACAGACAAAGCCAAATGCCTAACACTTAAAATTCTCAGTAAATTTGTGTAATACAAAGGAGCTCTTCAGCTTCCACTGGTCTTGTCTGGTTGAAGTTCTGTCTTAATTTGCATTTGAAATAAAAGTTGTTGGACATTTTACTTGCTTATTCCCCAAAGAGTAATATTTGTGCGCTATCTTATTTTAAAAAATAACTCACATTTACATAGAAACAGAGGAAAATTTTAAGAAAATGGGATTTTTCATAAAGAAAATTATAAAACAAACTAAAAATATTTATTGTCTTGACCATTGTCTTAATTAATTTATTTCAAATGATTTATGGTATAGAGTTTGCTATTCTGCCTGTTCCTCAGACACATCTGAGAATTTTTTATATGACTTGCCCTGCCTTGAAGATCAGTTTGGTGGAAAGCTATGACTGTATAATCTATAATGCAGTAAATTTTATATGCTCCAAATAATGTTGATGTGGGATAAGATTAGAAGATTGAGAACTATGGAGCCCATTGATTATGTAAGGTGTTTAAACTGTAATGTTTTGTGAATAATACTTTGCAAGTGAAAAAAATCATTGTCTAGATTTAAGAACAAAAATATGAACATGAAGATTCAAGGAAATAAACTTGTCTGAAAAAAAACTAATACTCTACAATTATTTTTCCATCAAAATAAAATAATGCCAAGTACACTGTCTCCTCTAAGCAAAAAAGTCATTAAAACGGAAGGGAAATACTAACAGTGGTGATTCAACTAGCATCCATCCATCCAGTTAGGCAGATGAGCTGTTTTAGCTAATTTCCAGTTTCTACTTGGTGGAGTTCATGGACTATTTTGAGAACTAATGGGTAATTGGAAATTGGGTGCCAGTATAGGTATTTGACTTGGAAATAATGTCTTTGAAAACCATCAATTACAAATAGAAAAAAGCAAACTATCCTTGTTTTGCTACCAGTTTATAAATGTAGGAGACAGGTTCTCTGGCTACAGGTGGAAACAAATGGATGTGAGGAAATACAAAGCATCTGCACTGTCTCCAGATGCCCTTTGATGAGTAGGGAAGGAAGGGCAACAGTGTCTGCTGTAGGACACATTTGAAAAGTGCAGAGCCGTAAATAATTTGAGCACAGAGCTATAGGGAGGCATTCTGAAAGTACCTGCAGCTAGGTCCCTGGCATGAGGATTCAAGACTGAGAGCCCTAACCAATTTATCTAATGTGAAGGACCTCTACATGTTATACACCTGACACACCCAGTCATTAAAACTTTAAAAGACATTGCTTCGTCAAGACACAGGCTTAGCTGCCAAGTCTATGAATGTATACGCACTTGAAATATTGTCCTTCCTTAAGAGGGATCAATTTCAGACCTCAGTGTAAAAAGCAAATATTTAAGTATCTTATGAGTGGACATTGCTGAGAGTTAAGGCCATATGTTCTGATTAACAAACATATGAAGGATGGAGGAACCTGTATTTCCATAGGAAGATCACAGCAGCATCTGGATGACTAGAGGTCTAAGAACAACACTTGGAGAAGACAATGAAAATCGATGTCCTTCCTTCATTGAAAACAACTTATTTGAAGAGAAAGGATTCATCTAGCATATTCCTGAGAAAAGCAAAGCCCTGGAAGAGGACCCTGGCTGAAGGAAAGAAGCCTCAGAGAACAAGGGGTGATGAGATAAAGCCTGAGTACAAAACAGTTCAGAACGTGGGGTATGACCAAAGGGATTGGGAACCAATAGTTTCTAAGAAGTCAAATGACAAAACATTGTCAGACCATTTTAGAGGGAACAAAAGCTCTATATCAACAAACATCTACTGGATAAAGCTGAATGCCAGCACTGTACAAAGGAGCTTGGGAACATCTTCACTGGTAGGCAATGGCAGCCTGGGATTCAGGAAGACAGTTTCTGACATAGCATATACACCAGGGAGTCCCTGCAACTCTGAGATGCAACTCTAAGTCTCCAGATAGGGTTTCAGTGGTACAGCATGAAGCCTTTGCGCTCAATACTGGTAAGAGTTGAAAAGCAATTTTCAGTGTATAAAAACCATCAAGATAGCTCAAAGGGAATACAGCCTTAAGCTCCTTGAATCGGAAACAGATATGATCCCCTTTTTTGGCAGATATCCTAGGTGACTGATCCAAACCAAGTTTAAGAACCAGTGATACCCGCTACTGTTTGGATTTACACTTGGGCTACAGCAATTATCCACTGGTACTTTGGACAAGTTATCTGTCTCATCTGTGCTTCACTTCCATGTCTATAAATCCAGATTAGTAAGGCACGTGCTGCTATTCTTTCAGCTTCATCCCATGCATCTCAAATCTTGCCTAAGCAGGGTTGTATTCCGTGCATATTCTTGGTCCTTACTCCCTCCACAGCTATATAGAATAGTAATTTCTCAAGCTTCAATATACACTGAACCACTCAGAAGTATCAATAAGTCACTGCTTTGGATCATAAATCCAGAATTTCAGAATCTGTAGGTGTGCCTGTGACCCAAGAATGTGCTCCTCTAACAAATTTTCAAGAGATATAGATGTTAACCTGAGGTAGACTTTTAGAACCAGTAATATAGAACCCACTACAGACAGGGTTCCTTATTATGGGGCACCACTGCCGTGCTTAATCTGTGGGATAACGAGAATATGAAAGTGTACATGATCTCATAGTTCTCCAAATATAGTATTTTCCTACAATAAACTCATCTTTGTATCTGTAGTATATAATTCCTATGGTGCATGACATGAATACATTGAGGACTAAACTTGATATCTCATGTCAAAGGTGTTTCAAAATATACCTAACATTGTTTTTATTAGTCAAACCCTTCTTGAACACCTACTGTAGAACAAACCATGGGTTAGATGCTGGAATCATGTTGGTTAATTGGCTGTTAAAAAGAAAGCATATGACAACATAAGTAGACTCTGATAAGGACAGGCTTCCATTGAGTTAGTTATTAGAGAAGGATACAGATGGTTCATGGTCTCTTTGTTACCTCTAGCCTACCCTAGAAGGCACAATATCCACATTTCACTACTGCCACAACTTCAGAGCCCACTGAAGAGATAACCTTCACCAGTGTGCTGGAGGGCTAGTTTCATTCAAAGCAGAAAATAGCACTTACGGAATGCTAGGGGATGTCTTTCTGCATGCTGTGAATATACGTTGTTCCCATTGGTTAATAAATAAGCTGCTTTGGGCTATGAGGCAGGTGGGAAGTCCAAGGAGAGAGACAGAAAAGAGCAAGGCTGAGTCTGGAGACAGATGCCAGTCTGCCACCCAAGGAAAAATATGCCAGCAGACCTGTAAGCCACAGAACACGTGGCAAAACATAGATTAATAGAAATGGGTTAATTTAAGATGAAAGAGCTAGCTAGCAAGAGGCCTACCATAGACCACACAGTTTGTAAATGATATTAAGCCTCTGAGTGATTATTTTATAAGTGGCTGCAGGACCACAGGGCCAAGCAGGACCAAAGAAACCTTCAGACTACAAAAGAACATCTATTAGATGTGGCTGCACCCTAAATTATTGTTTTTCACAGGCTTAATATGCTAGAAATTTTTAAATTCTTATCATTATATAAATATTCCTTTAAAAAATCACTTCTCTGAATGTTATCTTCATTATTACAATCTGAGAAATTAAAAAAACCTCATTGGCTATCCATTTTAGTGGAAGCAATATGAAATAGAAGGACATAAATTAGTTCACCTCATAATAGAGGTTAATATAGTATTTCTGACTGGGGGGATCTCAGGCTTTATATTCTGCTGTGCTACAATAAAAACAAAACAAACAAACAACAACAAAAATGACTTATCTTACCCAGGGACATGTTCCTTACTCGATGACAACTTCAGAGCATAAGATACAATGATCCCAGGGGAAGGAGGTTATGTTTTTGTAAATTATGACATCATCTGTAAGAAGTGTCTTGCACAGTTCACAGAATCATCAGCAAAGTTACTTTTTAAAAGTATCTTCATATCCACAATGTAACCTAGTTCTTATTACCTGACTTCTACCACCCTCTGTTTTTTCTTACCCAGCCACCTCCAACAATGTTTTGGAAATGGTCTGGGGTGGAACACCAAGCTAATGAGAAGAAAGAAACAATCATTTCTAGGGTCCACATTTCCTGACAATGTCAGAAAAGAATGAGAACTCCATGGTAAAATAAGAGGACACTACCCACCTAGAGCAGACTGGACTCTTCCATTACAATTGGTAGGTCTGAAGAAGTTGGCCAGATAGATGGTTGGTGTGTTGTTGTTGTTGTGGTTGTTGTTGTTTTGTCCTTCTTTGATGCTTTATCTTTCCAGCTGTGCCACTTACTACTTAAATTACCCAACCCAAGGTAAAATAAGCCCCAGGTCAGCTCCCTTCTGGTGAGGACTTACCAGGAAATGCAGGTCTCCATTTCAGTTCCCAGCTTATCACAGAGCAACCCCAAATTCAACTAAAATACCTTCATCAAAATTTGTTCATTTCCAGAAAATCCTATAAACATTTACAATCTGAGGTCTCTTTGGGGAAAAAAAGCTGCTGACAGAAAATATAGCTGACTTGATTTGAACTCTATCAACTTCTGTGCAGAGTTAGACCATCTTTACTGTGAGAGACTCTCGTAAAACCCCAAGCTCCTTGCCCACACTATCCATTGGCATGGTGAAGTCTGTGACTATGAATGGGGATCTGTATGAATTTAGCAGTAGTAAACTAGGATTACAGTAAATTCTTCTGACTCATGGTCACCGTACATTTGAAGGGACCTTAGTATACTAGTGTGATGTCTGGATCTGTATACATTAACTCCACCAAACAACCCAAGCATAAAGAATGATGCCTCAGAATTCCAGTGAAATCCCAAGCAGCCAATGTCTGCTTGTATAAATAATCATATTGCTCCCATTTTTATGACTGCAATACTGGCAAGCAGCATTGAATCCCCATGGGGATCTCCTGCCAGAGAAAAAATCCTTCCCTCAGTAAACTGTGGCACAATTGTAGCTGGCTGTCCTGTTCTTTCCAGCATTGGGCTAATGGGACAAACTCTAAAATGCTCAGAAGGGAGAGGTACACAGGATGTTTGCCCCAGGTCTTTTGGACCAAGATTCAGAATAGATATCTGGTATTCCTGGAAGACCGAGAGCACCCTTCAAGGGACAGGCAATCAGACTTTGTGTCTTTGATCAGCCAGTAGAGGTCTGGCAGAGTGAGTCTCTCACCATTGGTGGTGGGGAACCAAAGGGAGGGAGAGGAAAACGAAGATGCTTGGGTAATTGGATAGTGGTTCTGACAGAGTTGCAAGACTCCTTTGCTTGTTAAATGGAAGAGCTATTTATTACTCATGGCTTCCTGGAAATGATAATGTTGACCTGAGATTATCTACATAGCTCTTACACTTTCTACATAAAGCTCATGTAAAGGAGAAATGACATTCTATCAAAGTAGTTCATAGCCCTTTCTTTTCAGCTTCAAGGCAGGAGTTACTGTCAAAGTAAGAATTAACATGCATTTATTTAAGCAAATCATCTCCCCCATAATTCAGGCCTTAGCTAGCTGGAGGTTCTCAACACTTTGTAAACTCCTAGTGGTTTTTCACTTTGTTCAACTCTTAGAAAACAATATGCCCCCCTGCATGCTCAGAATATTCCTACACCTTATCTGAGTTATGAAGAATGTTTCCCTCCCTCTCCAAGCTCTATAAAAGTTAAAGCCAGAAGGTTATAAGAAACTAAACATTCTAAAACAAAGGAAATATGGCTTATTGCTTGAATCTTGGATTAAAGGAGAAATAAGAAGAAAGCAGAGGCCTTCCTTTGTCAATGTCACCTAGAAGAACAAAACACAGAAATACAAACCAAAGCTGCACTCCCTTTTAATTGACTGCTCTTAGCAGGTTCCAGAATGAAGTATTCTTACTGAAGCCTCATTAAACCAAGCCAGAGAATGGAAACCTTCTCTTTGTACATGCCTTTGATGAGCTACTGCTGTGGGATAATGCTCTTGTACATTGGTTTAATAAAATGCTGATTGGCTACTAGCCAGGCAGGAAGTATAGGTGGGGCAAGCAGACAAGGAGAATTCTGGGAAGAGGAAGGATGGAATCAGGGGTCGCTAGCCAGACAGAGAGGAAGCAAGGCAGAGCTAAGAAAAGGTACCAAACCTTTTGGATAAACATAAATAAGAATTATGGGTTAATTGAAGTGTAAGAGCTAGTTAGCAATAAGCCTGAGCTAATGGCCGAGCAGTTATAATTAATATAAGCTTCAGAGTGATTATTTTATAAGCAGGCAACAGGACCAAGAGGCCTGGAGGGACTGGAAAAAACTTCCAACTACAAGCTACACTTATTTTCTTAAGTGATTTTTTTCCCAAAGTGGAAGTTAGGAACTACTCTAATAATTGGTGGTAAGTTTGATTTCTAGAAGCACTGTATTTTCTTAACTAGATTCAGATGAAGAAAAGTCAGAATATCAAATGATGCCATCCAGATCTTAAGGGTATACAGTAACCCACAATTCTCAAACTTCGGATGCTATTTATACTGCAAGGAGGCAATGGTCCAAGACATTTATCAAACTCAAGCTTTTATTACCCCTTAGGAAACAGCTTGCTTATAAAGCTTGGGAATATTTCATCATGTTGGAAGAATACTTCAACATCTTGAGCAGGCACTGGAATCACCTCAAGGGCTTCAGACTTTACAGTGCGGACACAACCTTAGACACTAAAGTAGGAATCCTGGAGCAGAGTGAGGTCTCTCTCCTCTCTGACTCACTGGTGATTCAAATGCACAGCCAACATCAAAAAGCAGCATCTTCATCTACTGCTTCCCAAACCTTAATGTGTCCCGGCATCAGCTGGAGGACAATATAAAAGAGAGATGGCTGAACCCTTTTCCAAGCAATTTTGACATTTTAGGTCTTGGGTAGAGCCTCAAAATTTGTATTTCTATTGTAGGATATTATTCTAGGGTGTGTTACATTTGTTTATGCTATGGAACATTTGTTTAATGATACAAAGATGGGTTGCATTCTTTTATGTTGCATTTGTTTAACTCTGTAAAGCTTGTAACTTTGCCTGTCTAAAATAGCTGATTGGTCTAATAAAGAGATAAATGGCCAATAACAAGAAAGAAGAAAGAATAGGCAGGGCTGGCAGGCAGAGAGAATTAATAGAAGGAGAAATCTGGGAGTAGTGATAAAGGAACAAGAAAAGAAGGGGCCAGCAACACAGTCACACACAGAATAAGAAGGAAAGAAAAGATAGGAAGAAGTAGAGGAAGGTAAAGTCCCAGAGGCAAAAGGTCTATGGGATAATTTTAGTTAAGAAAAGCAGGCAAGAAACAAGCCAAATAAGACCAGGTATTTATAAGTAAGAACAAACCTCCATGTGATTTACTTGGGAGCTGGGTGGTGGGTCCTCCAAAAGAGCAAAGAGCCAAAAGAAACAAGCTCCAAGTGAAGTTGAAGCTCTTGTATGCCAGGACCATACTGTCAGAGCCAGGGACTTGTATGAATGTCTTTATCTGACAGTTTTAATCAAAAGAAACTAAGGATTCTATACATGTATATTTTAGGGAAACTGTTCTAACATAGCAAGCCATCTTTAGTAGTCCTATACAGTCTTTAATTTGACAGCCTAATGGAAATAGCAGTGACAGTGTCAAAGAGCATGTCTTAATGGCTTCACTTCCTGTCCAAGTCATAAAACACAACTGAAATGTTTAAATGAGCCTCTTACATGGTACTTATGCAAAACTGTAACTCCTGTAAAATGCTACAGATTATAATCAACTTCATGAAGTATCTGGTTAGTTTCATCTGGTTTACTTGGAAGTTTGAACAGTTGGAGTAGTAGGGAGAGAGAATCACATAATCACACCTTGGTTAGCAAGAAGCAACAATTCAAAATATTTATCTATTTCAACTTTTATTCACTTTGTAAGAAATCTAGTATTTCTGGCCCCTACTCCAGCTGGCACATTACATCAATTTTCCCATGTGACAATCATGTCTTGGTATTTCGCTTTAATTAGAATATCGCTAACTGGCTATAAATATACCAATGCTCTTCTAAACTACTTTTTAAAAATCACTCATAACCAAGCAGAAACAGTAATATTTGGGGGCTGGAGAGATGATGGCTCAGCAGTTCAGACTACTTGATGGTCACTGTTGAGTGAAAGAATCATCCTGGGAAAGAGAAGCTGAGAATATTTCTCTGTAGTTTTGTAAAACTGTAAATAAATTCATTTAATTTTGAAAGAAAGAGAGAGAGAGAGAGAGAGAGAGAGAGAGAGAGAGAAAGAAAGAAAGAAAGAAAGAAAGAAAGAAAGAAAGAAAGAAAGAAAGAAAGAAAGAAAGAAAGAAAGAAAGAAAGAAAGAAAGAAAGAAAGAGAAAGAAAAGAAAGAAGGAAGGAAGCAAAGGAAGTTGGAAAGGAAGGAAGGAAGAAAAATTTATTCTGGGGACTGAAGAGATGAACTGACAAATTAAGAGTGCTTACTGCTCTTGAAGGGGACCCAAGTGTAGATCCCAACACCCATGCCAAGTTGCTCATAACTATGTATAACTCCAGATCCAGGGAATCTGATGCCTTTGACATCTTTGGGCACAAGCACTCATGTGTACATACATACATGCCATACTCAGACTGAGACAGACAGACAGACAGACACACACACACACACACACACACACACATACACACACACACACACACACACTAAAAGTATGATGATGGAAAAGCTGAATCTTTCTCTGGTTATCAAAGCAATAACTTATATGCTTTGTATATAATAAATACACAATTTTAATCTCAAAGTTGCACACATGACAAAACATGTAAAATGTTTCTTAACCTAGATTCAAGGTTGTCTACTTTTTAGAGACTGACAATTGTTGTTGAAAAGCCTAATATACAAATAGCCCCAAAGTCTTGCTTATGGAGTTAGATATATGATGACAGACTGCAGCTAGGTGATAGATGGCTTGTCTAACATCTGTCTAGAAGATACTGAGCTAGATCAACACAAAATAAAAAGCCACAAAAATAAAGTCAAAAGTCTCATCCAAAAGCATTCATTTCCTCTTCATTTAAAGCCCTACTAACATAAGAGTACAGGATAATATGCTACACAGAGACACCACACTTGGAGGAAAAAGAAGGCAGAACAGACAACGTATGATATTAAAAACTAAGAGCTGTGATATATAATCTCTATAGAATGAGGTTCCCAGGAAAGTTCTGAAATGTTTCTTTTCTGTAGACATAAGTAGTCAAAAAACAAACAACAACAAAAAATAAAAATTAAAAACAAACAAAAACAAAAGAAACATGTTGTGTAATATTTTGATTGTGTTCTGACAAATAAAGCTTACTTGGAGTCAGAGGGCATGACCAGCCACTAGCTGACCAAAATTAACCATACAGGTTTGGAGGACTGTAGAGAGAGGAGACAGGAAGTAGTAAGGCAGAGCAGAGAGAGGATCTTGGCCCTTTTTATGGAAGAACAGAAAAGGTAGGAAGCGACTGTGGCTGCTCCTCTGCCTCTCTGATCTTTCAGATTTTTACCTCAATATCTGATTCCCAATATTTTATTGATAAGATTAATTAGAATAACGCTTCAGAAACAAAATAAGAAAAAAGCAGTATCATTTGCTGCTAGCATGAGTCCCAGAGCTAAGTAT
This sequence comes from Peromyscus attwateri, assembly GCA_902168425.1. NCBI lineage: Eukaryota > Metazoa > Chordata > Mammalia > Rodentia > Cricetidae > Peromyscus > Peromyscus attwateri. Next base: position 15,294 of record CABHPP010130230.1, on the reverse strand, counting down.
TTGGCCACAACCCAAATAATCACTTTCATGTAAAGCCTGCTAGCCAAAAAAGCCCCACTAAAGCAAATAAAGTTGAAAGTACATTTTAGTTCCTTAGTTTTAATGTGAAATGCAAAACCAAAGATCACCAGATCCTGAGAGAACAGCAAAAACACAAAACAAATTTACCTAGGAAATGTTAATAAAGCTGAAAACTGTAAAATAAGAAATCCCTGTACATGCAAGACAGAAATTTCACAGTATTCTAAAATGACAGAGGAAAAAATTTCAGGTGTTAAATATAGAATCACCAAAGTTAAAATCTAATGTTATTTACTAAGATTTTTTTAAGTCATATAATAAGAGGGAAGAAACAAAAAAACCTGAGACAAATAGTCAGAGGATTTTGAAATTAATATGAGAAGTAGATGCTTCAGATGCAAAGAAATGGAAAAAGGGGGCTTATGCATTTAAAATCAGAGGAGAAAAATTACCAGAGGTAAGGGATACACATTTCTTAATTTAAAAATTCTAAATCAATAAGGAATAAGAAAATAAAGCAGAATGACCATATTGCCAGCACACAGTATCATGAAGTTGAAATCCCCAAAAGACAGACTATGGAGGACTGAGTTAGGCTGTCTGTACATCTTATCCCATTTCTAATGTCTATTGAAGGAGATTTTAAAGATACCATGTACTGATCTGCACTGGTCCAACTAAGGCCAGTCTAGCCCTAAGACTCTACCCCTTGGCTAGCACTGCATTCTCCTTCTATCATATCCTGTCTTTCCCTCGCTCATCCACAAATGCTCATCATGAGCATTTCTAATGAATGGGTTGCTGCATGGGAATCTCTCTAGATCTAGAAACCCAGTCCTGTACCAATTTCATTCAAGTTTTCAAGTTGCTCATGCACCGCAAGACACTTCTTATCTCTCTTATTTGAGCAGGAAGTTTCCCTGTAGAATAATAAATACTGACTTCTGAATCTTCCATGTTTTGATATGACTTAATTAAGTGAATATTCCTATACTTCTCTCAAGATTAGACACAGGTTTAACCTTTCGTTATAAGTCATAAAAACACAAAGAATGGGTTTATTATGGATTTACTATGCCTCTCTGTTTTTATTACGTGTTGTTAGAGATCAGAGAGTCTGCATGATTACGCATGTGAACAAATCAGTTCCTCTGGCAGATTTCTAAGCAACCTTGCTTGGAAAACACCTGGTAAAACATGCCTTCATTCAAGTTGAAAGTCACTTAAGTGGAAATCCAACTATAATGCTGCTTTTCCAATCAAGAGCAAAACCTTAGCTCCACAGGATGTGGCAGATTGTCAGGTGTTTCATATTTGTGGGAGAGACACACTGTCAAGCTCTTCTTTACATAATCGATAAACCAAAGCCCAACACACCAAGGTTAACAGTTCGCTACTCTTTGACTACAGAACTGGAATTGTGATATTTCTTTACTGCACATAAATCACTTTCATAGAGCTATTAGGAGGTTGGTAGCAAAGTAGCAACAATCCTTTGGGCAGCTGAATTGAACATCATCAGACAAGGCAGGGGTGGGCTTGGGGTCACTGCACATCCACCATCATTTCTTCTTTTCTTCTTCTTCTTCTCCTCCTCCTCCTCCTCCTCCTGCTTTTTCTGCATCTTCTTTTGTTGTTTTAGAATCAGCCAGATTATGTTTAGCCAAAGGACTGTGCATTTAAATTCTTTACAGATGACAGTGCAGACCCTCATTTGCTTCATGGGTTATTGATGGGTCCAATCAAGACATGAAACATTGCCACAGATCCAGGTGTAGCAAAGTGCTTTCCAGAGGTTTGCAAATTATGTTTTGATGATTTGGTCAATGACACAGACATTCTAGGCACAGGACATTACACAAGGCTGTCCAACTTTGTCACAAGTTACTCATGAATAAAAGTTGGGTCTTACACTTCCTTGTGAGTATAGCATAGAACATTCTAGTAACATTATTAAATGAAGTATAGTGTAGAAAACTAACTCAAACAAGAGCTAGCCTGACATGTGAAATTTTTAAAGAGAAGATAGAATAACTGCAAGTTACTTTACAATATTTGCTTCCTTTGAAGGAAAAGAGGAAATTATGATATTTCTCAATACCTGTGTCAGTTCCCTTACATAACATATACATATTATATATTTAGAAACCATTTGTTATAAACAATTAAACTTCTCATTCAATTCTCACAATAAATTTATGCTCAGATGAGGATAATGAGGCCCTTAGAAAGTCAACAACCTATCCAGGTTGACACAGAAAGTAATCTGAAATCTTCAGGATTTGAACATTGCAGTTGACTTCAACTATATGGCATGCGGCCTTGACCATGTCACAACCATTCAGATTTTGTTTTGTTTTTCTAATTTTTCTCTTAACTCACCAAAGAAGTGAAACATTCCCTGTATCTCATTCACATTTTTACAGCATCTTTTCCAGTGGCTACCTTTTTGGCAGGACTATGTTATTTTCAAGATTCTGTATGTCCAGAATATAACCAGTTACCAGGTAGCTTTCTTTCCCCCTCTCTGCTACTAGTCATGTAGCTTGGGTCTTTTGCCCTAAATAAACAGAAATTGTAGATAGGTTGGAAGTGTTCTCAGGGCTGGGTTTTGTCAGCTTTAGTATTCCTCTATGTTTGACCACAGAGAACTGGAGCAGCAGAACTGGAAGCCATGGTAAGTGGTACAGCTCTCCTGTCATCTTTTGACACCAAAACCCTAGCCCTACAAAAATTACAGCTTTAAATTAAACCTAGGAAGTCAGGATTCCTCATCCCATAGAAGTGGATGGTTTGGTAGCTTCTAAGTTGCAATTCCTAAGCCAGTGAGTGTTTCAGCTCCTGGCCTGGGGAGTCTAAGGTCACTGCTGCTATTTCTGCTGCTGCTATTATAGTTGTTATGGCTGTTACTCCTGATGTCACTGGTGCCTCTTCACTGACACTTCCCTGCAGTAGCCCTCAGAGCTCTGTCTTTACAAACCTGTCAGTGCTGGATGCTGCCAAGATGCCATAATTCCACACACCCCTATTTCTCAGCTCATGCAAAACCAGGTCTCCAATTTTTCCTGATCTGTCAAAACAGCTGGTTACTGCACAGCCTGTGCCATCACTGACTCCATTTCTCTGTCTCTATTGCTGCTGCTTTTTTTCTTTGTGTTACTAGCATGTACCACCACCTTAATGCAGTCAAGACAAGACCACTCAAGAGAAGCCTTTTTATTGGGCCTAATAAAACACTAGGAGAGGTATCACAGGAGTGATTCTTACATGATTAAAGAATTTAACAATAACAGTAAAGGAATTTTAGCTGTGCATATCCAATGGTAAATAACTCTCCATTGCCCTGGGAGAAATAGGTCCCCTCATATGTCTCACATCCAGATGGACTTCATCAATAGGCAAAGGGTAGCTTCAGTGTTTATGATCTCAGTCCCCTAAGTACCAAGAGTCCAAGTGCTGGAACAGCAGAAGATCCAGATGCTCAGAACTCTTGGTAATGATAACTAGAATCCAGGCTCGAAATTCTAGAGCCAGAATTCTAGGTGCTCAGGTGAAAGACTTACTCCTTTCAGCCTTGAATGCCAATGGCTGTAAGAGATATTTTTCTATTGCTGTGATAAAATGCTATGACCAAGGCAACTTATACAAGAAAATGTTTAATTGAGCTTACAGAGGGTTCAGAGCGTTGCAGTCCATGATGGCCAAGCAAAAGCATAGAGGCAGCAACAGCTGAGCACTCATGTCTTGATCCACAAGCAAGAGGCAGAGTGCACACTTCGATAGTGGGTGTCTTTGGAAACTTCAAAGCCCCCCTCCCCTGCCATGACACACCTCCTTCAACAGGTCCATGCATACTAATGCTTCTCAAACAGTTTTACCAACTAGAGACCAAGTATTTAAACCTGTGACCTTAGGGAACCATACTCATTCAAAGCACAAGAATGGGCCAGCACTCAGGGACCATTGGTCCATGTATCACAATAACAACTGGCATTGGCAGTCACAAGTGATAAATAGAACAGCAGTTCTCTAGCTTTGGGTGGCAGCAGACCTTTAAGTTTCTACAGCTTCCAGTTTTTCCAGTCACACTAGGAAATAAGAAATCCCTAATCCACAACCTTCCACTCTCTTCATTCTTTGTTCTCTTACCTTCTCTGTACGCCACCGTTAGCTTTACCACTCTTTCCATTCCCCGCTGCTTTGGCCTCTACCCATGCTTTTCAGGTTCCTTTATATCACCGCTGCTCCTTCTGCTTCACAATTGCATTTCAATGACCTTCATGATTAAAGATCTTTTCAAGCAGAGTTTCATATTGGGAGAAGGGTAGTTGTTTGTGTATATGGAAGAATTGATCTTTCCCATTTGATTGTCAATTTTCTAAGTATTAGTTGATATCTGCAATGACTGCAGGGACATCCTGTTTCATGTCTGTTATTAATACCATGTCTTCTTCATTTCTCATTGCAGTCTTGTTGAACTGTCTTCTTATCATTATTTTTATAAGCAATCTTTTACTATAAATCTCCTCATTATTTCCTATATATACTAATTCCTTCGTGTTTGTTTCTTCATTTACTTCTTTCTGTTTGTTTTTGGGCTTATTTTATTCTTCATTCTTAATAATATTTGTATTAATTCTTTGAAAACTTCAAACAATATGTTTTGATCTTATTCATTCTTTTCTCTCAGCTCCTCCCCAGATCTACTCCCACACTGATGTCCACCCAACTTGATGTTCTCTCTCTATTTTTAAATCCATTGATTCCAATTTGTGTTGGCCATATAGTGTGGTGGTATTGTGTTCCCCAAAATACTGTGTACCTTAATAAACTTATCTGGGGTCAGAGATGGAACAGCCACAATATTAAACAGAGGTTAGGCAGTGGTAACACACGCCTTTAATCCTAGCATTCCAGAGACAGAAATCCCTCTGGATCTCTGTGAGTTCAAGGCCACATTGGAAATGGCCAGGCATGGTGATACACGCCTTTAATCCCAGAAAGCGAGTGGTGGTAGAAAACAAAAAGGTATATAAGACGTGAAGACCAGAAACTAGAAGCATTTGGCTGGTTAGGCATTTGGCTGGTTAAGCTTTCAGGCTTGTAGCAGCACAATTCAGCTGAGAGCCATTCAGATATGAGGACACAGAGGCTTCCAATCTGAGGAAACAAGATCAGCTGAGAAGTTGGCCAGGTGAGGATAGCTGTGGTTTGTTCTGTCTCTCTGACCTTCCAGTGTTCGCCCCAATACCTGGCTCAGGTTTGATTTTATTAATAAGAACTTTTAAGATTCATGCTACAATATAGTCTTGTGTATGTGCCTACTCTGGAGTATGGTCAGCTTACCAGAGCCCACACCCTTAATGAAAACCCCATTTACCTTTCCCAGGAGCTATCAAATGACACAGACCTCAACTAAGAGTGGGCTTCATGACCACTTTTGCTATTCAATGTGGGGATTTTCGTGAGGCTTGAGCTTATGGTACTTTTCAGCACTATCAAATCTAGCCACTAGGAGTGACTTCAAGACCAGTTTGATTTCCCATTCCTATACGATTCAAGTTTATGGTATTTTTGGCAAGTTCTGGGTAATGAAGTGCAATATCAGTAGGCTACAATATTTGGGGGACTATAAAGCCCCAGTAGCCAACAACTCAAAAAGGTGTGACTCATTCCCAGTACTAGGCTTCTTATTTGCTAGCATGTAATATCTAGTTGGGGTGTGATCCTCCCATTATAGGGTAACTGCACTTCATCTCTTTTATATAGGTATATGTTTTCTACAGTAGTGAGTTTACATATGGCTTTTCAAGAGGTCTTTAGTGCTAATTATCTCTCTAGATAGTCTCCCCTCTACCCCGGCCTCCTTCCCACTTAATCCTTTAATCTTTCCTAATTCATTATTTGCCTTTACCATTCTATATTATTGTGTTCTATTTCCCTTCTCTTGAAAGAGTCTCCTTACCTCATGGCCTCTTATTAGCTTCTTATCCTCTATAGGTATTCCAAAAGAAGCACATGTATCTAAAGTTTCAGTTAATATCCACACCTGAAAGACAAAGTGCCATATCTGTCTTCAGGGGTCTGGATTACTTCAATCAGGGTAATTGTTTCCAGTTTCATTCATTTGCTTAAGAATTTCATTTTTCTTAACAACTGCACGATATTCCATTATGCAAATGTACCTGTTGCAGTTTGAAAGAAAAGGGCCTCCAAAGGGAGTGGCACTAATGGGAGGTTGGCCTTGTTGGAGTAGGTGCAGTCTTGTTGGAGGAAGTGAGTCACTATGGAGGTGGGCTTTGAGATTTCATATATGCTCAAGCCATACATAGTGAGTCATACTACTTTCTGTTGCCTGCAAGATGTAGGACTCTCTGTTACTTCTCCAGAACCAGGTCTGCCTGCATGCCACTATGTCCCACCATGATGATAATGGACTGAACCTCTGAACTGTAAACAAACTACCCCAATTAAATGTCTTTGTTCATGAGAGTTGCTGTGGTCATAGTGTCTCTTCACAGCAATAGAAACCCTAAGACAGAAGTTGGTACTAGGGACTGGAGTATTGCTGTGATAAGCATGACCATGTCTTTATTTGAAGGAATATGGACTTTGGGAGAGTGCATTATAAAGGTAGTTGAATACTTTAAGTGTTGCTTAATGAGCCATACTAGTAGGAGCATGGAAGACAGAATGTGATTTGATGAATGTGGGGCTGGCTGAGAGGTTTCAGAGGAGAATTTTAGTTGATTGCCTAGAGATCATTCTTATGATATTTTGGTAAAAAATGTGGCTACTTTTTGCCCTTGTCCAAAAAAATCTACCTAAGGCTAAAGTGAAGGGTTTTGGGTTAATGTCACTGGCAGAGGAAAATCTCAAAACATCCTAGTATAGACTCTGTTGTGTGATGATTAGTGATAACTCTAATGAAGATTTATAATTAAAGGAGCAAGCTAAGCAAATAAAAATACAAAACAGACAGATTGAACAAAGGGATATGAAGAAGTAGAATAGAGCTAAATCCTGTGTTCAAAGAGATAAACAGATTAAGAAATTAAATAAATGAGTGGTCACCTCAGGACAAGACCCCATCCAGCTAAATTTACAACTCGTGAAAAGAAATTATAGAAAAGTTTAGAGCCTGATGTGGTGGGACACACCCTTAATCCCAAAATTTCCAAGGCAGAGGCTGGCAAATCTCTGAGTTTGAAGTCAGCCTGGTCTGCAGTGCAAGTTCAAGGACAGCAAAGCTAAAGCAAAAAGCTGGTGAAGATGTAAGTAAATGAGGGAGCCCTGTTCCATCCCCAGCAAGCAGCAGAACTTGGCAGCTTTGGACACGTGGTTTTGGAGTTAAGGAAGAAAGGGACTATGGAATTTGCCTTGCAACTTAGGAAAGCCACTGAGGCCAGGCATGTGTCAGGGGTGTCCCTGAATGGGGGCCTACAGAGGCTAGTGAATGAAGCTATGAAGTTGAAGGCTGAATTTTCTTGGAGACCCCAAGAGTTTAGAGATGGCAGAGCCCTGAGATACCTACTAAGGACAACTGCTAACAAGGAATGGAACCAGCTCAAGAGAAAGTGTGTTGCAGCCAACAAAGATGAAAGGAGTTGGAGATCTGAAGAGCATTTTGACATCAGAAATTGAGATGCAGAGTTTGGAGTTTGCCCAGCTGGTTTTCAGTCTTGCTTTTGTCCAGTATTTCCTCACTATGCTCCCTTCCCTATGTTTCAGAATGGTAATGTATTCTGTGCCGTTTTATGTTGGAAGTATGTAATCTGTTTTCTATTTATTATTATTTTGATTTTATTAGGGGATTACTGCTGTGGAATAATGCTTTTGTACACTGGTTTGATAAAACGCTGATTGGCCAGTAGCCGGCAGGAAGTATAGGTGGGATAAGCAGACAAGGAGAATTCTAGGAAGAGGAAGGCTGAGTCAGGAGATGTCAACGGAGCAGCATGTAATGGCACACAGGTAAAGCCATGGAACACGTGGCAACATATAGATTAACAAAAATGGGCTAAGTTTAAATGTAAGAGCTAGTCAGTGAAAAGCCTGAGCTAATGGCTGAGCAGTTTTAATTAATATAAGCTTCTGAGTGATTATTTTATAAGTGGCTGCAGAGTCCATGGGGCTGGGCAGGACCAGAGAAAACTTCATACAGTTAAAGAGATTGCATTAATCTCAGAAGAGGCTTTGAACTTCAGACTTTAAAACATTGTTGAAACTATAATAGACTATTGGGACTTTTGAAGTTGGACTAAATGCATTTTTGCATTATGATGCAGTTACAAGCCTTTGGGGGCCAGAGAGTGGAATGTGGTGCTTTGAAAGAAAATGACCCCAAAGAGAGAAGCATTATTAGGAGGTGTGGCCTTGTTGAAATAGGTGTGGTCTTGTTGGAAGAAGTGTGTCACTGTGGAGGCAGGCTTTTAGGTCTCATATATTCTCAAGCCATGCCCAGTGAGTCAGACCACTTTCTGTTTCCTAAGAGATGTAGGATTTTAAGCTACTTCTCAAGCACCATATCTGCATGCATGCTGCCATGTCCCACCATGATGATAATGAACTGAAACTCTGAATTGTAAGCAAGCATCTCCAATTAAATATTTTCCTCTAAGAGGTACCATGGTGATGTAATCTCTTCACAGCTATAAAAGCCTAACTAAGACAGTGCCATACTTCTATTACCCATTCATCCATTCATTTGCTGAACATATAGGCTGTTACCATTTCCTGCCTACTGTGAATAGAGCAATAACAAGCATGTGTGTGCAAATATCTCTGTAATAACATACAGAGTCACCTAGATGTATGCCCAAAAGTGATAGAGCTGGATGATATGGCAGAGCTATTTTTAGATTTTGGAGAAACCTCCACACTTATAGTCATAGTGGCTCTGCCAGTTTGCATTTCCACCAATGAATAAATGCGTTCCTTTGACCACAACCATGTCATCATTTTTAGTAATTTTTTCATACAATATATTTTTATCATATTTTTCCCTTCTGCAACTCCTCCCAGATCCTCAACACCTCCCTACATATCCAACTTCATGTTCTCTCTCTCTCTTTTCCTTTCTTTTTCTCTCTCTCTTTAACAAACTCAACAAAAATTGACAAAAATTAAAACAAACAAACAAAAAAACAATAAGGCACAAACTACTAAACCAAAACAAACACTGCACAAAAAGACATGGAGTCCATTTTGTGTTGGCCAACTATTCCTGAACCTAGTCCTACCCTACAGTGTGTTTGATATACCCAGTGACTCTCCATTAGAGAAAACTAATTTTCCATTTCCCATCATGTGTCTGTTGCAAATAGCTTTTTGGTTAGGAGTAGGACTTTATATCCACTTCTCAGTGTTGAGATTTTGTCTGGTTCGAACATGTGCTGGTCTTGTGTATAATGTCAGTCTCTTTGAGTTCATATGTGTATTGTTCCTATTGTGTCGACAAGATGCTGTTTCCCTGGAGTCATCCACACCACTCCTGGATCTCACAACCTTTCCACCTCCCTTTCAACAAAGATCCCTTAGCCTGAGGAGAGAGATCTGGTGAAGACATCCCATTTAGGGATACATGTTCCAAAGTCTTTCATTCTCTGCACATTGTACAATTGTGGGTCTCTGTGTTAATTTCCATCTATTTCAAGATGTGCCTCTAATGAGGGCTGAACTATGTTCTGATCAGAGTCCCAGCCTAATGTAGTAGCTGTACTTTCTTTGTAGACAGTGGTTCTACAGGCCAGTGGAGTCAAAAAGGAATGGAGATGGGCTAGAAGGAAAAGCTAGAAAGGGATTTGGGGAAGAACTAGGGGAACCTTTGGTCCACACCAAGAGCCTGAGTCCCTAGAGGATAGAGATGAACTGGAAAGAGGGGCTCCATTTTTTTTTATCTTAGCTATTCTGACTGGATAAGATGAAATCTCATAGTAGTTTTAATTTGCATTTCCATGATGGCTAAAGATGTTGAAATTTTTTTAAATGTCCCCAATGATTTAAGTTCCATGTTTTAAGGACTCTGGTTAGTTCTATGCACCAGTTTTAATTGGGTTGTCTGGTTTCCTGATGTTTAGTATTTTGAGTTCTTTGTAAAATCTGGAAATTCATTTTCTGTCAGATGTATAGTTGGTGGATAATTTTTCCATTTCATAAGCTGCCTCTTCACTGAAATGATGGTGTCCTTTGCTGTACAGATTTTTTTTAGTTTCATATGGTCCCCATATTAGTCAGTATTCTCTAGCATATCAGAACTTAACTTATAGAATGAATCTCTGTCATATATATGTATGTATATACATACATATATATATATATATATATATATATGTTTTATTATAATGACTTGCAGGTTGTTATTCCGCTAATTCAACAATGGCTGGATATGAATAGGAAGTCCATGAATCCAGTAGCTTCCCAGTAGTTTCTCATGAGGCTGGATGTCTCAGCTGGTCTTCAGCATATGCAGGAATCCCAAAGAAGTTGGATTTAATGACAGTGAAGCAATGGACTTGTTAGCAAGGTGGGAACACACAGGCAAAGAGCAAAAGCTTCCTTCTTCTATGTCCTTATATAGGCTTCCAAAAGAAGGCATGGCCCATATTAGATCTGGATTTAAGGTGTTTCTTCCTACTTCAAAAATGCAGATTAAAAGTACATCTTCCCACTTCAAATTAAGCATAAATCCCTCATAGATGTGCTCTTCATTTTCAGGTTTTGGTTAATTCCAGGTGTAGTCAAGTTGACAATCAATAATAGCCATCACAATCTCATTTTTCAATTGTTGGTCTTAATGTCTGTGCTACTTGGGTCCTATTCACAAAGTCCTTTTGTATACCTGTAAATTCAATTTATTCTCTACCTTGTCCTCTATCAGGTTTAGGGTACTAGGTCTTATGTTGAAGTCTTTGATCCATCTTTGGAGTTGAGTTTTTTGCAGGATGAGCAGTAATGATCTAGTTTCATTTTTCTACATGCAGCTATACAGTTTGAGCAGCTATATTTGTTGAAAGTGGTCTCTTTTTCCTGTTGTGTATTTTTGGACTCTGTTTAAAACCAGGTGGGTATAGGTATGTAGGCTCCTTTGTGGATCCTCAATTCTATTTCAGTGCCCAGTGTGGCTGCTTTTATGCCACTATCATGCTGTTTTTATTACTACAGCCCCGTGGAATAATTAAAAGCCAGAGATAGGGATACACCCATTAGTTCTACTGTGGGTCAGGATTGTTTTCAGTGTTCTGTAGTGTGTGTGTGTGTGTGTGTATGTGTGTGTGTGTGTGTGTGTGTGTGTGTGTGTGTGTGTGTGTGTTTCCAAATGAAATATTTTATTTTCTCAATTTCTGTGAAAAAAAAAATGTGTTGGTAGCCGGGCAGTGGTGGCACACGCCTTTAATCCCAGCACTCAGGAGGCAGAGGCAGGTGGATCTCTGTGAGTTCGAGGCCAGCCTGGGCTACAGAGTGAGTTCCAGGAAAGGTGCCAAAGCTACACAGAGAAACTCTGTCTCAAAAAACCAAAAAAAAAAAAAATTGTGTTGGTATTTTCACTATAATTATATTGAATCTGTAGATTGCTTTGAGAAGATAGCCATTTCCACAACGTTAATCCTGTCAATTAATGAGCATGGGTGGTCTTTCCATCTTGTAGTATCTTCTTTAATTTAATTTTTCAATGTCATTTTTTTGTACAGATCTTTGACTTTCTTAGTTAGATTTATTCCATGCTATTTTAATTTTTAAGCTAATGAAAATAGGGCTTTGTTTTATTATTCTTTAACTAAACTTTTGTTATGGAAATAAAGGTGATTAGTAGAAATATTTCCTCTTATCTAATGTATGCATTTAATGCTGTTTACAAGGTTGTATTTCATTTCACATGTAAATGTATTACATTTAAGATATTAAATGTATTTTAAATTTCCCTTGATGATGCTTCTTTGATACTAGATTATTTCAAAAGCTATACTGCTTCAGTTTTATGTTGTTTTCCTGCTATCAGTCTCTAATATGATTTATTATTAGTGAAGAACACTTAACATGATATTAATTCTTTTGAATATATTGTGGCTTGTTTTTACTCTATGATATGGACTATTTGAGTATATCTTCTATGAATATATAAAATAATGGGTATTTTGATATTTAATGGGATGCTCTACAAATTTCAATGAGAAGGTGAATGGTTAAAGGCGATACTGACTTCTTCCTTGCTGATTTCTCTCCAGTTATTATCAAAAAGAGGAATGTCAGTGTCTCCAACCATGATTATAGGTTTGCCTAATCCTCTTTCCACATCCATTTTCCATACTCCTTACATTTTTAGTTGGTTTGGTTAGTACACACACGTTAAAGTCTTGTGCTATCATCATAGGCTGGTCCTTTCAGTATACACAGTGCTTGTCTCTACATCAGGTGCCCTTTGCTCTAAAATTGGCTTCACTAATACTGACACAGCTATACCTGCTTTCATTTGATGGATTTTGCATGTTCTATATTTTTCATTATTTACCTTTAATTGTCATAAGAAATTACATTTAAAGTGACTTTGCTGTAGATCTTGTTTTCAAATCAATTTTGGTTTCATAGTTAATCTTGATTTTTTATATAATGTTATTTTTATCACTTAGTAGACATTTAACTTAATTAAATTTAATCTAATCATTGATGTGAGAACTGAATTTGTAATTGTTTAAAATTTATTTTGTATGTTTCATCTGAGTCTGTTTCTTTAATTTCTTTCTGTGAGTTATTAAATAATATTTCAGAATCACTATTTAGTTGATCTCTCATGATTTTCTGCAGATTTCTTGAAATGTAAATTGAAGCACAATCCTAATTAGTCTTAACGACAAAAGCCAAGAGTCAGATGTCAGGGTGAAAGCTGATAGATCAGAGAAGCAGAGCAGCCAGCCACCAGAGACTTCTTATCTCTACAAAATCTCAGAACGAATGGGAGGATGCTGTCTCTACAAATCCTCAGACTGAATGGGCACCAAGATCCTGTCTCCATTCACTTTATATCCCTGTCTCCAGCTCCCTAGTGCTAGGATTAAAGGTGTGAGCCTCCCCGATGCTGGGATCAAAGGCATGTGTCACCACTGCCTGGCTCTGTTTCTCTTTTAGATTGGTTCAAACTTGTGTAGCCCAGAGTGGCCTTGAACTCCTGATCTTCCTCCTTCTTCCTTCCTCCTTCCAAATGCTGGGATTAAAGGTGTGTACCACCACTTCCTGGCCTCTATGGTTAACTAGTGGCTAGCTCCACCCTCTGATCTCCAGGCAAGCTTTATTTGTCAGAACACAAACAGAGTTTCATACAACAGTAAATTTGTTTTGGCAGCATGGTCAACTGAAACTTTTATTTTACCCATTTATGTTAGAACAGAAACTTCATCTTCCTTGATACATTTTATTTTCCCATTTATTGTATAATACTTTGAATTATTTCATGTATACATTTTTCAAATTATGGAAAGTAATTCTATTTTTTTCAACTACCAGCCATAATTTATAAAAGCTGAGAGAGGGAAAGCTAATCGTAATCTTTTCTTTCTTTCTCCCTTTCTTTCTTTCTTCCTTCCTTTCTTTCTTTCTTCCTTTCTTTCTTTCTTTCTTTTTCTTCCTTCCTTTCTTTCTTTCTTTCTTTATTTATTTTTTCCTTTCTTTCTTTCTCTTGGCTCATTATATTCTTTTTTTTCCTCTTGGTTTTTCAAGACAGGGTTTCTCTATGTACCCATGTCTACCCTAGAACTCACTCTGTAGAACATGCTGGACTAGAACTCAGAAATCTGCCTGTCTTTGCCTCCCAAATGCTAGAATTAAAGGTGTGTGCCACCACTGCCCAGCTCATTATAATCTTTATTAACTCCTTATATTCCAAGATTGCTCCTCTAATATTTTTTGTGTAAATATTGTTTACCTTTATTTTAGGATAAGTTCATGGTTTGTTGTTGCTTTTGGTTGTTTTTCCTTTACCAGAAGCTATCCTGGTTTTCAGGCTGTCCTCTGAGTTGTGCCATTTCTGTTGAAGAATCTGATATCAACTTTGTCCCAACTCACCCCCAGTAGATTGAACTTTCATTTCTGGCTTCTCCACTTAAAGTTTTATTTTTGTTTGTGGAGATTTTTTTTCTCTTCACCACATTTTAACAGAAGTTTGGTTAAGGTATTTCTTTCATAGATTTAGTTACATTTCTCTGATCTACAGAAAACTAAGGGTTTTTTTTTTGGTTTTTTCTTCTGTTTGCGGTTTTATTTATTTATTTATTTATTTATTTATTTATTTATTTAAAATTTGAGAGATTTATGTATATCTCTCACCTAGTTGGAAAGATGTTAGCATAACTTTCACAATTTCCTGTCACCCCTCCCCTCTTTCTCCACCATATTTGGAATCCCCCTGCATGTATGTTATATCTTTATACATAATCTCATAGGTCTGTAAGTTTCTGGACATTTTATTTTGTTTTCTCCTGTAATTTTTATTATTCTGTCTTCCACTTTATTCATTCTTTCTTCAGTTTACCCTTTTATGTTATTGTGGTCAGGCATTGAGTTTTTCTTCAGAATATTATGTTTTTAAATGCTAGCTGCCATTTTGTTCCATCTACATTCCTTTTCTGGGATTTGTGTCTTTGCTTATATTTCATATTTCTTTGCTTAGATGTTCTATTTTTTGCCATGTTTCTAAAGACATATTTAAACATTTTAATTAGCTATTTTTCAATCTTTGTGAGGTAATTCTAATATTCCTGCAAATTGTCTTCCTTTTCCTTCATTTTAGGATCCTACTTGTTCTTAGCTCGAGTCTTTTCTTTTTCTTTATGGAAGGGACAGATTTTCTCTGCTGACTCATGAAAAACTCAGTCCTATTTAAACCCCTTTTAGTTACCTCCATTAACTCCATTCCACACAGACAGGGGGATTCCACCTCACTATTACCAGGTGAGGGCAGAGGTCACCTTCCATCGGCAACTAGGGAGTAGGTGATGCTCCCAGTTATTGCCGCAAAAGTAATAAATGCTCCTGGTATTGGAGAGAAAGCATTCTGCTTTGATCATGCCCCAGTGAGAAAAATGTGAGGTGTTCAATAGAGGAGTTGCAGCTTACCAGAGAGTCTCCACTGACACCAATACAGGAAAGACTCATAACCAAGGAAAACTGATGAAAAACCTGAATCTCCATTTCCACTTACATTGACATCTTCCCAACAGGGATATAAAGGGGCAACTGAGTACTAATAGATGAGCTTGGAAGTTCAAGTACTTCATATGGTCC
>CABHPP010130228.1:0-17380 GCA_902168425.1 Peromyscus attwateri | reverse complement strand
GAGCGACAGCCATGTTCCTTTGCCTTTGAGGCATGGACAAGTTCCCAGTCTCGTTTCATCTGTCAGTCATGGCAGGAGGCGGTAAGTGTAGGAGCAGGGAGGTGGTCCAGGTAGGACTCGGGTCTCTACTGGTATGAAGGGTCCCAGTGCTTTGAGCCTCAGGAGACCTGGAGTCACAGAGAAGTTTGCACTGTGGCAGGCAGCAGGTCCTGAGGAGGCCGAGGTTGCATCTTAGACCATGAAGTTGTAATGTTTTTTTAATTCTTTCCCTGTCCGTCTTCTGCATGTAGCCAGGAAAACTGTCCCTTGTTTTTTCCGAGTTGTCTGGAAGTCGTAATGCGGGGCTACAGATATTTAGTGTGGAGAATGCTTGACAATTTGGGGAAGAGGCAAGATGGAAGGTTCAACGACGACTCACTAAGCCGTGATCCTGACAGGTACCCAAGAGTTTGCTGTGCTGGTAGCATTAATACAGAGAGGATTAAGACCTGGCCTCTGACAGCAAGAGGCATATGACTTTGATATGTGATAAGATCGAGGGAGGGGAGCCTATCCCCCCTCTAATCTGTGGGCTGCCATGTGAACATAGGAGGCTTATCGGGGGACTTCCTTAGGGAGATTATCATTGCTAGGGGCAGAATCGGGTCTTAGTTCACAAGGACAAACAACCTTGAGAAAGAAACCAGTGGCCCGGTGATGCATGATCCCTCCAGGCCCCGTGCTCACACGCTCTGGTTTCCACTGAACATGGCTGACTTTCTGACTGATAGCCTTAGGAAGCCTCAAGAGTTCCACTTGGACTTAGAAACAAGTCGTGGGGACCAGGCTGGGCTACCCTGGGTTGTAAGGCCTGTAGAGATGAGGGTCTCCTTAGGGGTCAGTCTGGGTGGCTGCTTCCTCATGCGCGCTTCCCAGGGATGTTTAGGAAGATTGACTGCACAAGGCTAAACTTTAGCATGTATGTACAGCGATGAGCTGATGGAGGCCAGCCAGGGCCTCAGCAGAGGTAGGCTTTGAGCATCTGCATGGGGGGCTGCTTTTGTTGTGACTGCTCCCTACATGCGTAATGGGGAGTGGGGACTGGTGTTTGGAGGTTGAGAGTGGGATGCATGACTTCTCAGAGGCAGCCGTGAAAAAGGTGGCAGGCAAGTCCAGTGTGACTGAGCCCCCAGGGCACAAGTGCCGCCCTAAGGAGGAAGAAAAGGAACCATTAAGCTGACAAGGATGGGCATGTGAGCCCTTAGGGCTCCCAAGGATGGCTTGGAACTCCTAATAGAACTGGTGTGTGTGTGTGAGAGAGAGATTGAACCAGTAAGAAGAGTCGTAGATCAGCCTTGAACGCCTTACGAGAGAAAATTCTAGAAGGGTCGAAGTTGTTACTACACTTTCTGAGGAAGGGGTCGACCTGTATGACAGCATTTATTTTTAGTAACATGTCTAAGACTCTTTCCCTGTTTGAGCCTTTTGGCTCTGGAGTTTTGTTTTGTTTTGTTTTGTTTATAGAGGGGGTTTCTTCCTCAGACAAGGAAATATTGGGATGAAGGCGCAAAAGTCTCCATCAGGGTTCTGCAGCCATCTCAGCTTTCCCTTGGACCCTTGCCACAGCACAGAGCATCATTTTATGTCCTTTCTGAGACAGGGTCTCATGTAGCCCAAGCTGGCCTCTAACTCACGGCGCCAAGGATGACCTTGGACTTCTGATCTGCCTACCTCCACCTCCCAAGAATGCTCGGACGATAGGAGTGTGACAACGTTCCCAGTTTATGCAGTGCTGGGAATCAAACCCAGTGCATTTTGCACACTAGCAAGACCCCCAGCAGCTCAGCCTGGCGCACCCGTCAGAGCTACTTGATGTCAAATGCCCAGAATGCCCTCCTCCTTCTCTCTGCTAATTTCCTGCTATAGTTTCTCTTGGGTGTTGTTTTTGTTTGTTTGGTTTTTTTAAACATACATTTATTGGGTATACACGGTACTAGGATCTAAAAGGAACAAATACAAGTAAAAGGTGCCCTCTGCCTTCTTAAGTGCTCCCAATCAGGCAGGGACAAGAAAAGATTTAAAACATAAAAGAGAGAGATGAAAAAATAATTAGATGATACTCAGCTAAGTGCTTGCAAACAGAGATGTTTGTAGAGCTGTGGGGTCATTCAGGAGCTAGGAAGTGGGTGGTGGTGGTGCGGTCTTTGTGTCTCCCAAAGAGCTAGAAGCAAATTTCTACTGGTTTCTGGAAGGTGTTGGAGGTGTGCATGTTCCTCTGTGTATATGTGCATGTGTGTGTGCATGTGTGTGCGTGTGCGTGTGCGTGTGCGTGTGTGTGTGTGTGTGTGTGTGTGTGTGTGTGTGTGTTTATGTGTGTGTGTGTTCACAGCTCAGGGTCTCATGCATGCTAAGCAAGCCCTTCACTTCACAGCTCCACCCTCCATGTCACCAGCTTTTATGTGCAATTCCCCAGCATCAGCACCCTTTGAACCCAGTCCTAACTGCAAAAAAAAAACATCAGCGTTAATGACCCCATTTGCAAATGAGGAAGTAGAACTCAAAGGAACTGTTGGGCATGCGCTGTGGATTTAGGGGCATCCCTGGTCTCTAACCTGAGTGTTCTTGGCCCGGAACGTTTCCTTACACCTATGGTTCCAGGGCTTTGGGTTTGGCTTGCCTGGTTTATTTTTGTTCCTGGATCACAGCTTTAAGCTCACACAACGAGCTCCCACACGCTCACTGGCAAACAAACCTTCCTGGCAACACAGCCAGCTGCTGTTTCCTGTGTTTAGAGACCACATTGCAGGGAAGTGTTTTAAGAGTTGTTTTGAGTGTTGGGTCTGCTCCTCCATGCAGAAGTGTGGATGCTGCTTCTGAGAAAGAAGAAGGTGACGTGGATGCTCTCAGTGTTCTGTGGCAGCTCTCAGGTGTTGGGAGATTTGTGTATGGGGACAAGCTCAGAGCCTTTGTTCTGTGTGGTGTGAAACCGTGGAGTTTATGAAGACCGTGGGCTGTGAGGTCAGAGTTCTTGAGCCTCCTCTGACTCCGGGTAAGACAGTTTATGTCTGCCTTGCCCATCGGCGTGACAAGTTCTCCAGAGCTGCAGATCCAGGCACCTCTGGAACGTTTAGTGCAGCGCAGATCCATTAGCCCTTCTCAGAGATAAATAGGGTACTGTTGCTGCCTCATAGATCCCAGAGACAGGGGGTGTTGTGAAAGAAGGGGGTGCGTGGTGAAAGGAGGACCTTCTCTGGTCTTCATCCTGGAACAACAGAGAATCCACAGCTTACTAAATAAAGACAGGGGATGGCTTTTGTTTGTTGTATGCCTACTATGTGCTACTTTATGCTTTTCTCAATCCTGATCCAAGTTGTAACTAGCATCCCTGTTCTGCAAATGAGAAAAGCTAGACAGACACATGCAAAGGTATCCAGCTAGGACGCGTACTCTTAACCCACCAGGTTTCAGAGCCCTTCATTATTTGATATTGTTTGTTATTCCATACTCTGCCTCACCCTGCCCTCACAGCCCGTTGGAGCTTTGGCATGCCAACATCCCTTGCTATTGAATTGTCTTCCTTTCTTCCCCTGAGGCTCCCTTCTTTGTTTCTGAGTTGACTGTCAATCAGGAGGTAATCACAGTCTGGCTACCGCTTGCCTTTCCAGCTCCTTCTCACCCGCCTTACCAGTCACTCATCACACAGCAGCTGCCTTTGACTCCTCCAGGGCTCGCCCTTTTAGCACCTCAGGACCCTGCACAAATTTATTGGTAAAATAACTATCTTCTTTCTAGGTGCGTTTTTCTCTCTCGGTTGAGACTGCCTGTTCATTTGCTTTGCTTATTGAGCTATGTAACAGAACGACCTTGAACTCACTATGTAGACTAGGCTAGTCTGGAGTTTATGACCCTTTGGCCTCCGACTCCCCGTTGCCAGGATTACAGACATGTGACACCACACCCTGGTTAGGTAGGTCTGATCTGATCCATGCCTTTCAAATACTATGTCCTCTGAGAAAAATTCGGAGATTGTACCACTCCTTTCACGCTTCCCCACCCACCTCTCTCCTCTCCCCTTCCTAGGTAGAATGTGTGTGTGTGTGTGTGTGTGTGTGTGTGTGCACACAACACATGAATACACTGCCTCAGCTCACACCACTTTTCAGAACACTCGCAGGTAGGTGGCTTATGTCAGTTTCCAAGACTGGACAGTAATCCCGGGAGAGTAATATCTCAGAGTTTCCTGCTTCTCTAACTTACTACATGGGACCCAGCATCTAGTAACTGCTAGCTCATTCATCCCAAGAACTATTTCAGTTGATTATTAACACTTGCTATTCAGATGCCCTGTTCTGGGGAGACAGTGATATGCAATACAGGATTCCTAAGTCTCCAGGAGCTTAATCTTCTGCTGGAGGAAGTGGAAACCCAGCCTCTAACCTGTAAAGGAAAAATACTGGTCAGCTTAGGTGGTTGTAGCAAAATAACCACAGACTGGGGGCTTAAGCAGCAGACAGAACAGCAGGCGGAAGTCCAGCACCAAAGTCCGGCAGGTTCTGGTTCTGGTGAGGGCTCTTTTCCTGACCTGCTCATGGAGGCCCCTGTGTCCTGAGATGGAAAAGAGGGAGAACACCCATGAGATCGGGTCTCTGAGCTCTGTCTCTTGTGTCTGTGGGTTCTTTTTGTTGTGTTTTGTTGGTTTTTCGAGATAGGGTTTTTCTGTGTAGCCTTGGCTGTCCTGGAGATCGCTCTGCAGACCAGGCTGGCCTCTGGAACTCAAAGAGATCTGCCTGCATCTGCTGGGATGATAGGCGTGTACCACCTTGTCTGGTTATATGTGATGCTAGAGACTGAACCCTAGGCTTCAGAAATGGTAGGTGGGCACCTCACCAACCGAGCCCCTCTCTCTCTGTTTTTCTTTTTAAGAGATCGGACATGTAACCCAGGCTGACTTCCAACCCCCAACCCTTTTACCTCTGCCTTCCAAGTGCTGTGTCACCAGAGTTGATCTTACTCAAGGTCTCTTCTTATTAGGCCACTCTGCTAATTCTATTATAAAAACTCGAAAGTGCCAATTCCACATTCCATTGTATTGTAGGTTAGGGGTATCGGTCTGTGAATTTGTTATTTAGTTTTTTTAAAGATTTCTTTCTGTGTGCATGTGCACATTTGTGTGTGTGTGTGTGTGTGTGTGTGTGTGCGCGCGCGCCTATGTGCCTGTGTGAGTTTATGTGCACCACATTCTAGACTGGTGCTCACAGAGGCCAGAGGGCATCAGCTCTCCTGGAACTGAAGTTAATAGGTGGTTATGAGTTGCCTGGTGTGGGTACTGGGAACCAAACCCGGGACTTTTGGAAGAACAGTAAACACTCTTGACCACGGAGTCGTCTTTCTAGCCCCCTTAGTTTTTCTTGAGCCAAGAGCTCAAGAAACCCAGGCTGGTTTTGGATTCCTGATCCTCTTGGCTCCACCTCTCAGTCTCTGGGTTTTTAAGGGAACAATTTTTGTTTTTCTTGCTGGCTGTAACAGCCAAGTGACCTTCTAAAGAGTACTTATATGAATTTAACGATAGCAGCTTGAGTGCAGATAGGAAAAGTCTGGGAAGGATGCCGCAGTGAAGGTGTGGGTGCAGATATGGCCTCCTCAATACCTGCCCCCACTGCCTTGTCCCTTGGGGGGGGGGGGGGGGGCGGTGTCTGGCCACGCTTTCTGTCTGTCTTTCCATCGTGGCTGCACTCAGCCGACATCTGTTGGGCTGGACCACATTCCCCTGGGCCCAGGTGACCAATAAGGAAAGAGAAATCCGCAGAAGCGAGAGGGGGATGCCGGCAGCCTGGAAGAGAGGTGGTAAGGACTGAGTGGGTTCCCAGTCCTTCTCACTAACTGCTTGCCAACACTGGCCATGCTTATTCGCGTGTGCCTCACTGCTAGGCCCCAGGGCTCGTGTCTCTTTGGTGACAGCTCCATGCTGCTGTCACAGAATAGGAGCAGACAGAGACAGTATGCACACGAGTGACCTTTGCCAGGCTCCGGCAGGTAAGATTATTGAGTCTGCTTTCATGTAAGTTTTGTGTAGTGCAAAGTTTTATTCCTAAAAAACTAAAAATGTAAAAAACTGTTCTTAGGGTCTGGGGAGACAGCTGAAAAGCAGGTGGTGAGTTGGATTTGGCCAAGGGCTAGTGTTTGCCGACCCCTTTCTAGAAGATTCCAGACTCTCTGTTTTCAAATAACACCTCCTGGCCTAGATACTTCAGAGAGACTGTGAGAAATCCAGTGAGTTGGGAAGGGCGCCTGCACCAAGCCTGTATTTTTCAGGTAAGGAAGGGGAGGCCCAGAGCCGGAGCGTGGCTCACTCCTCCTGGACGTGCAGCCCCTCCTCAGCTAGGACTCAAGCAGGCAGCTGAATTCCAAACAGGTGCCCTGCCTTATTCCAGGCAGAGCTGATTTGAAAGGAGAGCAGAGCTTAAAAGGCAAAATTAACTTCCTTTCTGACATGTTACAAATGGCTACTTAAGGGCTTTTCAGCCTCAGAGTTGCTTTGTCAATGTCAAATGCAGTTGGCAGCCAGTCTTGGGAAAATACATTGTGTAGGGCAAGGAATTTTAGCACCTGAAATAACACATTGAGGCTCAAATATATGTATCTGAGGCAGGGTCTTGCTATATAGCCCTGACTGGTCTGGCTTTTCCTATGTAGCCCAGGCTGTCTTTGAACTTGCAGCCACCTCCTATGTCTGCCTCTCTAGAGCTGGGGTAACAAATCCTAACCACCACGCCTTGCTAAAGCTCCTTTTTATTTAGCAAGATGAAGGCTAGGTTTAAATGTTATCCCCATCACTGAGCCTGGCTATAAATTATTTCATTTAAACATCTATTTTTATTGAAATCTTGCTGTTCAGAGTAATTAGTGATCATTTATTGTGAAGGTTTTTTAAAAAACATAATAGTATGAATTGTTCTATATGTTTTCTCACCCAAAAGTGCAGCTTACCGGAGTGGCCTTTTTGTTTTTGTTTTCTGAGTCAGGGTCTGCCCATGTAGCCCAGGCTGGCCTGGAACTCATTATGTAGCCCAGAGTGAATTTAAACTCACAATTTTTCTGCCTCAGGCTCCTAGTAACCCATTTTATAGTAACACCTAAGCCTGGCTAAAACAAAAGAAGTCGACCAAAAAGTCCACATCTTTCCGAAGTACAGATTGTCAGCTTCGTCTCTTTTTCTGTGTTCCAGCCCAAGTCCCCAGTCAGACAGAAACAGTTGCTCACAGAGGAAATGGAGTTTTGCCCTCTTCCACTTCTGCTTCTTTGCTTTTGGACACAAAAAGATAATGCTGAGATTGAGATTGTAGGTTCTGGACAAGCCAGAGCTAATGATACCTTCTGAAATCAGACCCGAGGATGTCTCTGTGGGTGTGTACCAGTCCCCTCGAATGAAGCACCAGGTCCTGGCACACAGGAGCTTGTTCATCCATTGTTTGGATGTCCTACCCCGCTAGTACTCTGCCCTGTGAGGCAACAGGTGCGGACTCTCATGTACTCTTCTGTTGTGGACACATATATATCCCTGGGGCTTGCTGGACAGCTGGGTAGGCAACCTGAATCGGCAAGCTCCAGGTAGAAGGGAGTCAAGGGAGAGGGGAGCGAAGGACCCTGTCTCAAAAATTAAGATGGAGAACAATTGAGAACCTCTGGCCTCCAAGTGTACATGTTCCTGTATGTACATGTAAACACACACGCACGCACGCACGCACGCACGCACGCACGCGCATACTCGCTCGAATCTCCTCAGAGACTGAGAGAAGCCTGTCATGCCCTTGGGGAGGAGATGCAGAGCCACTGACTATTATCACAGGCAGACTCCCATAATCCTGGGTGTCTGTGATCCCAGATGCCCTGCCTAGGCTCTGGGGCCTTGTGTTGAGCATAGCAGCAGTGAGCTGACTCATCTCTACCATCCAGGGTGGCCCAGCTGTCAGGACCAGATTGGCCTGTGCCTCCCCCCTTGTCCCTCCCCAACCCCGTTTGCCCTGCTTTGTCAAAAAAAAAAAAAAAAGAAGCCGTGGCTTGTGAATCATCTGCCCTCACTGAGCCACTCAGAAAGCTCAATGGGTTTGGAGGGGTGGGGGGTGGGGTGGCGTATTGTCCTCCTAAGTAGAACCCTGCTGAGTCACTTTGAGGCCTGGAACAAATTGCTTTTTCCTAAATAATTAATCACAGCAGTTTTCATTTATTTAGTAGCCGGGCGTGTGGATGGCCCAGCAGAGCCGCGGGTACTGTCAGACTCGAGTGTCCATCCCGAGCTCCGTGCCCCTGTCACCGCCACTTGAGAGGTGGCACCCCATCTTCACAGTTCTGTGAGGCGGACAGTAGTAATGTCCCCGAGTTATAAACAAAACGGGGAGATACAGGGGAGTCCACTCGTCCCAGGTGAGGAGCAAGGACTGAACCCTAGCTTTTAAAAATCCTCTTTTTCCCTTCCAGTCTGCCTTTTCTGAGTCCCATGGCACCCCTTCTTTTCCTGGTGCTGGAGACGGAACTCAGGATTGGCCTCGGATGTGCCTCTCTTCTGCCACAGAGCTGCACAACAGCCCCTGGGCTGCAGAGGTGCAGGTAGAGGAACTTGCTTCTAAGCCTGAATACTGAGTGCTTCCCAGGACCCACACAGTGGAAGGAAGAACCAAGTCCTCTGACTGCCATATGCAGGCTGTGATCCATGCTTACACACACACACACACACACACACACACACACACACACAGAAATTAATGTAGTTTGAAAAGTAGCTCTTGGGTTTTTTTTTTTAATTTTTTTTTTTTTTTTTTTTTGTTTTTGTTTTTGAGGTGGAGTCTTGCTCTGCAGCCCAGGCCAACCTTGACCTCAAAAACCTAATTCTGACTCTCAAAAGTTCTGGGATTAGAGGCATGTATCACCACACCCAACTGAGCTTTTATTATTTCCTATGAAAAGTTGAGAAATATGCTGGGGTTGGTTGTTTTTCTTTACTTTTCTTTTGTTGTGATTTAGTAATAGAGCACTTGGTAGCAGAATCAGGAGGATTGCTATGTGTTTGCGGCCAGCTTGGACTATGTCCTTGTTAGTTTTTATTGTCAACTTGATACAACCAGGAGTCACCTGGGAAGATGGAGTGTCAACTGATGGATTGTCCAGATCACAGTGTGTCTGTGCACCCCAGGAACGGTCTTATTCAGTGATTCAGGAGGGCCTGGTGCACTATGGGCTGTACCACTCCTGGCAGGTGGGTCTGAGCTGTGAAAATAAACCCAGCAAAAACCAGTGAGCAGCACTTCTCCATGGGTTCTGCTTGAACCCTTGCCCTGACTTCGGTGATGGACTGTGACCTGGAAGTGTAAGCTGAAATAAACACTTTCTTCCCCAGGTAGCTTTTGGTTATGGTGTTTATCACAGCAACAGAAAGCTAACCAGAACAGTCTACATAGTGAATTCTACCATCCTGGGCTACAGTGAGACCCTGTCTCAAAAAACAAACAAAAAAACAACAAAATGCTTTCAAAACCTTCTTTTTCCTTTTCTACTTCCTGTCATTCCCGGAGCCTCAGGTACAGATAGCTTACTTTTGGTTTTTTGAGACAGGGTTTCCCTGTGTAGCCCTGGCTTCCTAGAACTTGCTCTGTAGACTAGGCTGGCCCTGAACTCAGAGATCTGCCTGCCTGTGCCTTCCAAGTGCTGGGATTAAAGACATGCCACCACTTCCTGGCACCCAGATCTGTTTCTGATTGACAGCCAAGACACCAGGAGCAGGCTGTCTCCTGGAAGACTTAAAATAGCCCAGCTCTGGGATGCTGCTGTTCCTCACCCCACTGAGAGGCCTCTGCACTAAGGCCTGTGGGCCAAACTGCTCTGTGGAATTCACCAGTTATTATGGACTGGCTGGGATGTTAATAAACACTTGTTTTGAAAAATGTAGCGGAAAATTTCAAACTTATGCATAGGTAGTCAGAGTCATGTAGTTAGTGAGAGTAAGTTATTTTAAGAGCAGGCTCCATCCTTAAATTGCTGTGTGACTTCTTCCTGTATGGTAATTTGATCCTTCATTCCCACACGGTCCCACCATGGAACGCTTCACCACAGGGTTGTCCAGCTAAAGTGACACTTAGAGGACATAGTGTTTTCATTTTCAACCTCCGCAACTTGAACTAAGTAAACCTCTCTTCTTTATTAGTAGCCTGCCTCGGGTATTTTGTTATAGTAACACAAAACTAGCATGGCCAGTTTATAGGTAGAGATGAACGTCTGTGTTATAATAGCGATACCTTTTGTTTCCATAGCACATTGCCGTTGACGAAGCATTTCTGTCTCCGTAGTCTTACTTGACCATCACAACAGCTCTTAGGGTGAAATGTGAATAGAGCCTGTTTGCTATTGATTGATGAGAAAAGCGAGGCACTGAGGAGCTAAGTGGTTCTCACTGGGGTCCACAGTGTGAGATGCACTGTTAACCAGGCTCTGTCCAGCGCAATGCTGTGTCCTCTTCTCTCTGCTCACGGAGAATGAAGTGGGGTAGATCTCCTCACAGCTCACGTGGGAAGCCCTCTGAGGAACCCTGCTCCAGTTGGGGTCTGAAATGATGTGGAAGCCTTTGGGGAGCACAGGATTGGAGGCTGCTTCATGACCCAGCAGAGACACCCCCCAGATGAAGGCCAAGTGAACCCCAGACAAGCAGCCTTCTCCAGTGAGACGGAAGAGACAGATGTCAGTGAAAGAAAAGGGCGAGAGCGAGCTGAGGAATGCGTGGCCAGATCAGCGGACTCGGGTCCAGGTCTCTGTGGGAAAACGTGGCTGTGCCCTGGGAAGGGGTAGTAGCCATTTCCCTTACCAGCAGAGAGCATGCTGTTGGCTGTGGAAGGGTGGCTTTAT
Source organism: Peromyscus attwateri (assembly GCA_902168425.1). Classification (NCBI taxonomy): domain Eukaryota; kingdom Metazoa; phylum Chordata; class Mammalia; order Rodentia; family Cricetidae; genus Peromyscus; species Peromyscus attwateri. The sequence goes on along the minus strand of CABHPP010130228.1, from coordinate 6,511 downwards.
AGGAAAGGTTGATGCCGAGATGGTCTGAAATGTTAAGAAAACAACTGTAAATGTTTGGGGACTGAATCCAGGCAGAGTGAGTAAGACTCTTGGCTGTTGTTTTTAAGGAAAGAACAAGACCCTTAAAAAAGGCCCCTGGGAGGAGGGCGGAGGGGACTAGACTACCAATGTATTAAGCAGCATTTCTAACCTTGCTTTCTCCTCTCCCTGATCTCCATCGCCCACATCCACTCCCACGTGCAACTGCTCCCAGACAAATCGATGTCTGTGATTCCTGTTTGTCTCTAAGTAAAATGAGGTCATTGCTATTATCTTCACACTTCCAGTGAAGTGAGATGCAACATGTATGAAAAGTTGAAGGTTTATCACAAGCTGCACAGATGTAGACAGAACAGAGATGGTTATGGCCACCTATAATTCCAGCATGCTGGAGGGAGGGATCTTGCAGGAGGATCATGAACTCCTGGCCAGTCTGACCCATGTAACAAGTTCAAGGCCAGATCTGGCTGCTTGGCCTTGTCCCAAAAAACAAAAACAAAAGGTAAACTTTTTTTTTAATTCCATCAGCTTAAATACTTCAGAAGTAGCATCTAAGATATGCTAAAGGTGTGTGGAGTCTTACATTATCTGAATCTAGCAATGATGATAGATCAAATGTTTAGGCACGATGCAAACTCTCTACTTGAGATGTTTGCTCAAAAGGCTGGCCTTCAAATGGGAAGTGTTATGCTGCCTTGCCTGAAAAATGGAATGTTTTAGCCCTTGAGAAGGAGGGTGAACTGATATGGTGGTTTGGGAAGAACATTATAGTTCTTTAATAGCCCTTGAAGGCTCATGTATAATAACTTGGTGTCCAGCCTGTGGTCGGTCTTATTGGGAGTGTTGTAGGAATTGTTCTGGAATATACACTCTGACACCTGTAGCTGAAAGTTTTCCTGTGTCCCGCCCAGTCTGCAGCAGCTCAGACCCAAGTAAACACACAGAGGCTTATATTAATTAAAACTGCTCAGCCATTAGCTCAGGCTTACTACTGACTAGCTCTTACACCTAAACTCAGCCCATTTCTGTTCATCTTTATGTTGCCATGTGTTCCGTGGCTTTTACCTGTGTGCCATCACATGCTGCTCCCCAGACAGCGAGCTGGCGTCTCCTCACACAGCCTTCCTCTTCCCAGAATTCTCCTTGTCTGTTTATGCTGCCTGTACTTCCTGCCTGGCTACTGGCCAATCAGCATTTTATTAAACCGGCGTACAAAAGCATGATTCCACAGCAGACACCAGTGAGAGTGGAAGAGAGGCGATGTCACCGGTGGACTGAAGCCAGGACAGCTCCTGAGAGGCTTCAATGCTGGGGTCCAGTTTGTATTCTCATTTTATACTCTAAAACCACACGGTGGGGTGGGCAAGCAAAATTTTACAGAAGCTTATGCGGCAGCGAGCAGCAGGTTGTTAAGGGCAATGGCCCATTGTTTTAGCTATTTCTCCGTGTCCTTCTGTTTTAGGGGGCAAGTGAAGTCATGGCAGAATAGGCAGTACAAGCAGTGCTGTAAGTGAGTCACTGAATACATCAATAGCTAATAATCAGTCTTTTCTACCTTAGGAGAGGGTGGGACTTTTAGCCATTGAGGCCTTGTCTTGCTTTGTTTTCTGGTTATTGGGATCAGATGCTCTGACCAAGCAACTTAGGGGGAGAAAAGGTTTATTTCAGTTCACAGTTCCAGGTTGTCGTCCATGATGGAGGTGAAGTCAAGGACTGTGAAACAGCTGGTCACATTCACATCTGGAGTCGGAAGAGAATGGTGAATGCATTCTAGTGCTCAGCTCACATCCTCCACACTGACAGGCGTAGATCTCCTGCCTAGGGGATGATGCCACCCACCATGGGCAGGTCCTCTCATCTCATTAATGTGATCAAGATAATCCCCTACAGACGTGCTCAGAGGCCGACCTCCCGGGTCAGTCTAAATTTTGTCAAGTTGATGATAATAACAGTGACCATCACAGACCTGCTGGAAGGAAGTTAGGTTATTGGGAACATGCTTTTGAAGGGATATAAGAGTGGAGTATAAGGGGATTAAGACTCTAATGCCTTTGTTTTGCTCTCTGGTTTCCCTGTACTCCTGCTGGCAGGATGTACTATGCAGTCACAGACCCAATGCCACAGGGCCACGTGACCATGAACCAAAGCCTCTGAAATTATAAACCAAAAATTATTTTCCTGTTTTTTTTTTAAAGTTTAATTTAATTTATTGAAGTAGGGTCTCATATAGCCCAGGCTATCGTCAAACTCAATATATGGCAGAGGCTGGCCTTGAACTCTTGAACCTCCTGCCTCCACCATCAAGTGTTGGGATTTTAGGCGCCTGCCACCACACCTATTTTTTTTTTCCTGCGACCTGCATAGGATTGACCTGATTTGGGTGATTGGGAATGAAGAAATGACAGAGAGACACAAAACCCCACAGAAAAGCTAGGATTGGATAGGTGGGTGTGTTCTGATGGAGAGGCACCAGAAGCCCAGAAACTCAGCTGGTTATTGTATGCAGCCAAAGCAGGTAGGCTAGCTGACGGCAGTAGAGGGGTCTTTGTAGAGGAGCATCTACGGTGCAGGGAGGGGGAGGCTGGGGTTGACTTTCTGCATGCATGGTGAACATATATACTAGGACCAGGGGAAGCCTTTGTCATCCCATAGGTCTGAGGCGTTAGGGTCCTTGACATTGGCCATGCTCATGTTACAAATGCTCATTCATACAAGGGTACACTTCATCCGCACACTTTTTTCTCCTTTGAGTTGATTTCTTTCAAGTACTCCGTCACAATAACCGAAGTTGGGAGTGGATCTGGGGGCAACCGGTGCCTACTCCACGAGCCCTGTGTGCTTTGTGCTTTAGAAGATCACCCTTAGCACTTTCAACAGCCTTCTGAGGGCTGGGGAGTGACCCGATGGTAGAGCACTCGCCTAGCATGTGTGAAATCCTAGTTTTGATCCCTACCCTGGGAAAGGGGACTAGGGGGAATGACTTCTAATACCTATTTCATAGATAAGAAAGTTAATTTTCACAATATTTGTCAGTAGAGAAGATTGGCATTCTAACCCAGATGTACCGGAAACCCAGCTCACACCTCCACCAACCCACAGCATCTTCCACATTTTCAGACTGGTTCCTCCCCAAGCTCTCCAGTGTCTCCAGGTGGGAGAATAAATATGTCAAGTTGTGAAGTCTGCTGTGTGCTGGCTGTTCCCCGACCCTTGATTCAAGCACCTCACTTAAATACCTAAAGCAATGACGAGAACAGTAATGTACGGCAGGGACAGAACATTCAGGAATGGTGTTTTTTAATTAAGTAGCATGTAAGTTACCTTATTGTCATTACCAAATGCCCGAGTCTGTCAGCTTCTAAGGGAGAAAATTTTATTCAGTTCGCAATTCCTTAGGTTTCAGTTCATGGTCAGTTGGCCCTGCTCCTTTGGGCCTGCAGCCCAAGACAGTAGTAAGAGTGCGAGGAAATCTATTTACCTCACAGTGGTCAGAATGCAAAGGGAGAGAGGAAAGGGTTGGAGTCCCATTGCCTGCTTCAAAGATAGTCCCTCCAGCAACCAAACTTCTTCTCAGTAGGACCCCCATCCTAGAGGTTCCCCCACTTGCCAGGAGTGACACAGGTTGAGAGATATTTTGGATACCTGCAAGTGCAGGTGGTTTCATCTTGGTGGTCCCTGCTTTATTGTTTTGGGGTATAAATGTCTGGGACAGTTAGCAAGACATGTGCCCAGTCCTTAGCCAGGTGTTGATTTGCCTCTGCCTTCCTGGCCACTCACATTATCACATATAATTACATGCAAATTAAACAGTTACAGTTATTACCAAGCAACTCATGAACACTTTTCTATATCACATGTCCTTCTCATTTGATTTCTGCCATTGTATGAACATACCATTTGATCAGCTCCTTAGTTTTTGGAAATATGGGCCGTTTTGTTGAGATCATCACACTTACATGCGCAGTCTCGTGCCCTGAATAGCCAGGTAACGGCTTTAAAAAAGTGGAGACAAAATGCCCACTTCAAAGCCTTGTCTGGAGGATTACAGATGATAATTCACAGACTCGCAGAAGCACACTGCCTTGAGGAGAATGAGCTCTGCGTGAACTGTCGCTATGGTGGCCAGCTTACTTTAGGTCTTTTTATTTTCTTACGTGAGATACTAAGAAGTAGAGTTATCGTCTCTTGGGATTTGAAAGGTGTGTGGTTGGGCTGTGCCGGCCTCTGCAAGGGTCGGGCGAAATAGGAAGCTGGTGAATGGTTCAGCTCGGCCACTCTTAAACCAACTAGATAAGGTGGCTGGACACTAAGAGGGCAGGCATACGGCTACCATCCCAGCATCCCACCCAAGACCTTTGTGTCCACATGCTCTGGACTGCATGCCCAGCATCAGCTAAAGTTAGCTACAGACCCATGAGATCCAGCAAGCAAGGTGTGACCTAGACCTAGTCCCTCCTGCCACAACCCAACCTTCTTTAATTTCACATCATATACCCTTGTTGGTAGGAACCATGGGTGGGAGATGCTGGCCTCGGCTAATCATCTTTGTTCCCGAGACAGAATTTGCCTGAGGTAGTGGCACCTGGGGGAGTGGGTCAAGATTCCCATCTTCCCTCTGCATGTGTTATTACTATCACAGGATTTCAGAGCAGAGAGGAAACTTAGTGATCTCTGGGCACTGGGCCCAATCCCTCCCTTCTGTGAAAAGCGGAAGCTCTGAACATTTAAAGGATTTGTCCAAAGCTGTGAAATATGTGGCAATTCAAGGACAAAATCCCAGGTCTTCCGGTCCAGCACCTCCCCCCCCCCCCCCCCCCCCCCCCCCCCCCGGTAATTTCCCCTGTACTGTGTTGGTCATAGTTAAAATGTTGTCTGGAGATGTTTGCCTCCCTCTCTCCAAAACGGGTGTTGCTCCAGAGACGTTCATCACTGGAAAAGCGAAACCACATGGCCACAGGGCCTGCCCTGGGCCTTGGCTAGGCCTTCCCTGTAAATCATTCTGGAAACATCACCAAGAAGCAGGAAGTAGGGACTTAGGAGGTAGCTCAGTGGTAAAGAGGGCTTGTCTAGCATGCACAAGATAGTGTTCATTCCTCAGCCAGCTAAGTGCATAATCTTTCCCTTTCTGAATTCACACAAATATTGGAGCTGGTTTTTGAAGAAGAAAATTGCTCCTTTATGGACAAAAACTTCTGCCATCAAGCAAGTAGTGTTTTCCTCACTACTTTTCTCGGGTACAGATGAAAGGAAAGTGGCCTTTCTTGCTTCAGATGGTTTTGACACTGGTCTGCAAAGAAAGAAAGAGTACCTTTGACCCCTGTCCCAGAGCAGAGAGAGCATTATAGACCATGCCAACATCTGCCCTCCCTTCTGCTGGACTCTCCCGTAGCTCTTCAGTTTACAGATTACAACCTTTATGGAGAAAGTGTTTTTAGTCAGCTTTCAGGGACAGTGGTTTGCCTGTTACTACTGTAGCCACCCACTGCTTGAGGAAAATCTCCAGATGTCAAATTGGGATATTTTAAAATGAAAAGGAGATACCTTGGGAATTAATGAAATGCTTGCCTTGACTTGCCTTCTACTGGTGACTGAGGGGGCCCATGGTCTTGCCGAGTCAGCCTGACTTAAGTAAGCCGCCATAGTAGCAGGGTCCTGGACTTGGCGGCAAGGCTTACTTTCTGACTTAATGGTGTCGTTCCAAGGAAGTATAGTGGTAGCACCTATGGCGCATCTGCCTAGGACTTTGTTTCTGGTGATGAAAGAGGGTCGCAGGTTTGATAGAAAAGTCATATGCCAGGCCAGAGGGTAGTGAAGCTCAGTGGAGGTTTCAGACCTGGGTCTGTGTTCTGTGATATCACCTGTGTAATATTGGCTGCGAGAATCTTCCTAAGCCAGATTTCTTCACCTGCACACTGGCATCCTTCAAAGTTGGGACAACTAAGAGATCTTCACAAAGCGCCTGACAGGTAGCAGGTACTCTCTGAATGCCCAAATCCATTTCATGATCCTGTGTTTTTGCTGACTTACCAGAAGGGGGCTGGGGGACTCATGAGTTAGGAGACTAGGAAATGGGTTTTGCTATGAAGTTCTTTCCTCCTTTGGATAATGTGTATATATTGATTGCCAGGCTCTGGCTAGACCTCTGGAACACAAGAAGGAGGTGCTCAGTCTCTGTCTCAGACACACAGTCTTCTCAGAAGGACTGTACAAGGGGGTTTGAATACTGTCAAGGGCATTCCCACAAAGACACAGTATTCAAAAACACTCTGGAAAAGGAAGGACAGAGTGTAGGGAAGTGGCTGGAGGCTCTTTCCTTCAACATACACTTACGGAATAGCAGCTAGTGCCAGTCACTATTGAAAGAGACAGGGAAATATTTTTTTTTTCCTTCAAGGAATGTTGAAACTGGTAGCAAAGGAAAAGCCAAGCTAATTGCTGCTTATAATATGAGCACTATAATTGAGGAACTCAC
>CABHPP010130227.1:0-11053 GCA_902168425.1 Peromyscus attwateri | reverse complement strand
TATACTTATCATGAAGAAACCAAAGCACAAAAGCAAATACGTCGAGAATTTGAGGATAATGGTGAAGGGAAAGGGGAGATTCTATTCACCACTTGTGGGAATGTCAACCTGTGTAACTACTGTGGAAAATAGAAAAAGTGAAAATAGAACAACCCTATTACCCAGCTACAGGTCTATACCTCAAAGACACACTACAGAGATGCTTGCTTAGCCATACTTACTGTTGCTCTGTTCACAATAGCCAGGAAATGGAATCAGCCTCATGTTCCGCAACAACAGATGGATAAAGAAATTAGATAAAAACATAAACACCGGGATTTTATGCAATTATAATGAAATGATGATGTTTGCAGGAAAGTGGATAAAAGTGGGAATCACTGAGTTAAGTGAAAGAAGCAAGACTCAGAAAGACGAGTGCCCTGTTTCCTCTCACATATGGAACTTCGATTATTTTATTATTTTTCTTTTATGTGTATGAACGTTTTCGCTCCATGAATGTCTATGCAACAAATATATGCCTGGTATCAGCAGAGGCCAGAAGACAGCCTTGGAATTGTAGTTACAGATTGTTGCTAGCTACCACATGGGTGCTGGGAATCGAACCCAGGTCCTCTGGAAGAGCAGTCAGTGTTCTTAACTGCTGAGCCATCTTTCCAGCACAATAGAATTTTTAAATGGTGTGTGTGTGTTTGTGTGTGTGTGTGTGTGTGTGTGTGTGTGTGTGTGTGTGTGTGTCTGTTTATATCTAAGGGGATCATGTAATTAGATGAGAAGGGAAGAGCAAATCTTAAGGAAACTGGAAAATAGGGTACTAGAATCCATGAGACAGGAAAGCAGAAGTTGGGAGTAAGTGGCTGAAACAAGAGATCCAGCTGCAGACGGCAAGGGAGTACAAGAAATGGCAGTGAGGGAGAGTAACGGATAAGAACAAATGAGGATTGCGGCCATGAATTCAGTTTCCAGGATGAAGCCCACTGTTTTGTATCTAACCTGCACAAGGATAAAAAGCAGGAACTGGATCTTTAAGCTGTGCATTCTTGACTGGGCCGTTAGTCTGAGAAGACAGTGGGGTAGCGTGCTAAGGCTCTGGCTTTTCTCACCTTAAGTCAGCAGATTCCATAGGAAGTGGAGACAGAGACAGTCCTTCTGATGTTTGTCCGGGTGGCCGGTCCTGTCTCTGAGACAGCTGTTGGCTCTTTTCTCCTTGTCATCTCCTCTCTGTGTAGCTAGGGTGGCTTATGTTCCCCACATTGCCATCTCTCTAGGTAGCAGATGTCATAGGCCATGATCTGCACATAGCTGATGGGGTCTCCGGCTATTTTGTCTCTGTACAATTCATCATATAGTGACAGGAAAAGAGATCATTTATTAAGAGAGAGCGCAGGGCAGCACGAAACTATGTGAGCTCCAAGAGAGAAAGGTGTGTGCTCCCTGTGGGACACAGGGTCATTGACATTCTAGCACTTTTCTGTGCAGACCCTGTCTCCTAAATGTAGCAAATAGCTGGGAAGTTTTCCAATCTCCCTCCATCTTTCACACATCATTCTCTGGAACCCCCCCCCCCCCCCCCGTGCCCATCATTCCATTCCCTACTCTCCTACCTCAACGCCCCCTTGAGAGGTGTGATCCTGAAATCTTTTTGTGGTCTGGAAGAGTAACTGTCCATCTTCTATACCTTCTTTCATAGTGATAAGGGCATAGACCTTGCCCAAAGTGACTACAGAGCTTTCACGTCATTCTCTCCATAGGCTGGCAAAGGCTCTATTTCAATCCAGGTTTTTCTGAGTTACACTCGGTAGCCTTAGAGTGTCAGCACTTTTACTCCCAGCAATTGATGGATTCACAAGTTGAGGATACAAGGACCAAAAGCAGAAGCTGCAATCCAAAGTGTGGATACAGAAGCCAGTGGGGCTGTTATTCCCCATAGCCAGCTCCTTGTGGACCCAAAGAGAGAGCCTGGCCATGACTCTTGATAGATATTGTAAATTATGTTTTAAAAAGTATTTGGGTATAGTTTAATCATCCCTGTTAATTTTATAAAACTTTGTTCAAATTTTCATGAATTACTAACCCCAAAGCAGCATGTTTAATTAAGCCTCACAGAATCGCCTGGGCAACCAAGACATCCAAGGCCCTGCAATTTTGTAAGACCATTTCTGTGAGGGTCCAACCTTGCTTGTTGTGCCTAAGGGCAACAGCAGTGGCCTCCATGACTGCTGTAGAGCCAAGGACAGGTTTTGCATGGACCTTTCTAGTGTTGAAACTCCTATGGGTGAGAATAGAGCTCTCAGTGTATCCTCCCAAGTCCTGTTCATCCTAGCACTGAGTAGTCAATACTCAGGATGCTGAGCGCAAGAACGTTTGCTCACCCTGGCTCACACCTCTCTTGTATCTACAAGAAGGGTATGAAGAGGGGGATCTTGAGGAAAGACTCCTCATTGGTAATATACCAAATTTTTTGGAAATTCTCTTTGGGAAGGTGTGCAACCGGTCATTAGACCTAGGACCTAGACCTTAGCACAACTGACACCATGATCAAAGTACCATTCAGGCCTTGAAACCCAGGACTTAGACGTTGCGACCTGCTAAAATGAAAACAAAGACCTACTTCATCAAAGCCCATAGTTTGGGGAAAGTCCTTACATGTACTACACTTGCTTTTGGACTTCTGTAGTTCTGCCTCTGGCTGGGTATTCTTACAAACTGAGGTGTGTCAACCCAGGATGTGATGTTTGTGCTTAAAAGCTCTAACCCTGAGAAAGGCACAAGACTAAACTCAGCCCCCAGACACCCAGTATAGTCACCAGGCAGCTAATAAAGATTTTCTATTGGCTTGAACTCATATCCGAGTGGTCTTCTCTGGTGAGTACCTCACAACTGATAGACACAATAATACATTGACTTCCCATCTCTGGGCAGGAAGGAAAATATCCTTGTTCCACATATGAAATAGCCAGTGTGCTCTAATCTTACCATAGTAGATGGTCCCTGACCCCAGATGTATTTCAAAGGTGCAGATATAGAAAGGTTTGAGGTGAGATGCAGGTTTCCATGTTCCCCAACGCCCAACAGAAGAGGTAGAGTCTCTAAAGAAATAATGGTGCTTACACACTGGAGGGGAAGTAATGCTCCTGTGGGACCTTGGCAGGCCAGGTTCCAAATGACAACGGTGAAAGAGTGAATTGTGGGACGTGTCTTGGGTCGCCTTTGCTGTGACGGCATGGGAACAAAAGGCTGCTGTTCTGAGAGAGGAGCGCACAGGCCTTTCCCCAGCGTGTCAGTCAATAAGGCAGATTCAGAATGGTTACTAGGAAATCAGTTTGCCCAGGACCCAGGAAGTTCAGATAAGAAGACTCATAGCCTGGTACCTCACAGTCTCTGGTTCCCCCTGTGGTCCTCCTTTTTCCTTTCCATACAAATTGCACAGGGAGACATTGAGCATCTCTATAAATGCACAGCTTCCAACAAAATGATAAAAACAAAACCTCACCCCACAAACCCCCCACCAAGAAACTCATGTGGCCTTCTAGTTCAAAGTCAAATCCCAAGACAGCTACCTTCCAATTTGAATATTTAAATTGTGGGCTGTATCAGTGCACTGTTGATAGTTTCCTTGTACAAAATGTACTTAAAATCTGAATCTAAAACTTAGTGTGGGCCATTTCCTGCATACTGACTGGGAGCCTCTAAAGGATGGATGCTTCATTTTTTTTTTTTTTAGCTTAGGACAGAGCCAGCAATCAGAGGAGTTAGGGACATCAGTCACCTTGTTTAAAACAGGAGTCAAGCAATGTCTTATTCCTTATAGACAGGGAAGAAAAAAAAAGCAGAAAAATAAACATTAAGAGTTTGTCTTTATTGGGTTAGAGAAGTGATTCCATTTTGACAGGATCAAGCAAGCCCTCACGCACTGATTGAGGATACTTTTCTGTTTTGTTCTGTTTTAAAGGTGCACATGCATTGTGTTGTGGAGTGCACACATGTCACGGTCTGTGTGTGGAGATCAGAGGACAAGTTGGTTCCCTCCTCCCAGCATATGGGTTCTGGAGCTCAAACTGTGGTCATCAGGCTCTGTAGCAGGGCCTTTATTTGCTGAGCCGTCTCACTGGTCCTCTCTCTGTTCACTGAAGAGAAGTTTGAGAGCTTTCATTGGTGTTTTCCTCCCTGTCTTCAGGTGGGGTCTCAGGCTTGGCAGTTCTGGTTTGATCTTGAAACTATAACCCAGCTGTTAACATCCAGCAGTTTGACAGCCATTGGGGTTCTCAGGACCACCTGGTAAGGTCCCTTCCACAAAGCAGTCAACTGTTCTGTGGATCTTCCCAGGAGAACCCAGTTCTCTCCAGACTGGGTGTGTACAACATTGTTCCCTTATTCCTGTAGTGCTCGTTGGACCTGCCCCCAGAACATAGAGTGCTGTACTGAGCTATCTGATTGGCCTCAGAGCCCAACACCAGATCATATGGAAGGAAAAGCCTCCTATACATCAACAGGGCTGTACTTGGTGTCAGTTTGTGGAGCTGTTCTAACGTTCCTGAGCACAATGGGAGCAGGTTCAGCACCATTATCAGAGGTTTCTTGGCAAAGTTTTACTGGGATTTGTTTAAGAGCTTGGTTAAGCCTTTCAACACTGCCTGAGGCTTGGGGCTTCAAATCAGAGTGCGGGTAATTATTTTATCCCTCGAGTCCTGGACATAGATTGAGTCACCTGTGGTGTAAAGGAAGGTCCATTAATGACTCTAATGACCAGGGGAGACTAAACCATGGGATATTGTCCCTTAGGGGGACTTTTCTCCCTCGGTGGTCTTTTCAGCCCCAGTGGGTAAAGTTTTTATCCAGCCAGAGATGGTGTGTACAAACACTAAGAGATATTTGAAGCTGGCCCAAGGAGACAAAGGAGTACATTCTGTCAGTCCTCACAGGAACAGGGGCCTCTCCTCTGGGTTTGTCTGAGGGGTGGCAGAGATGGGGCAGCAGAGCTGTGAAGAGTGTAGGTCTGACATACATGCTTTACTGGGGTCAGTCTCTACCCCAGGAAGAGTCGAGTTCCCATTTCTAGAGGAGCATCCTACCTGATGGAATGAGACATGCGTCCCCTGAATTGTCTTCACTGGAGGACCTGGAAGGGAAAGTGTTTTATTCCCCACATTGGTCCCTGGCCAGTTCCAGTTGTCCCCTTGTGCTTTGTGACCTGGAGGAATGATGTACATTTGGTTTTACATCATCTGTCTGTCTTTGGAAGGAGAAGTGCCAACTCTCAGGGGACCTGTAATACTGTCTTCTTTGACCCTCTGTGTGCCAGCCTATTTCCTTGGGTATTATCAGACATGTCCTTCTGATGGCCTTCCAGTAGATGACTGACCCTTGATTGAGAGGTCAGGTAGATTGCAATAGGTTTAGAATCTCTTGTTCATGTTATATGGGTGAGTTGTTGGTTGTTAACCTTCAAATTTCCAGAGATGACAGCATGGGCATGCAACATCATGAGGACATACTTAAAAGCATGGTAGATAGTAATCTTTTTTATCTAAACATAGAATGTGTGCCCATATTAGAGCTTAGTTTGGCCTTTGGATCCAAGATGGAATGTCATAATGCAGTAGACTCAATTATTTCTCTCTAGGTGACCACTCTCTATGTCTTGCACTTTCCACTCAGAAGATAACTACCCTAATCAGGAAACAGTATCCACCCCAATTGTCCAGGGGTTGATCCTGAGTCAGCCTGTCTGGCACTGGTGAAGGAGACAGTCTCAGAACACAGTGTACCAAACAGGAAGTCATTTCTATGATCACAAGTGAAGCAGATCTGGGATAACATGGGTTTTGATAGTTCCCTCTGGTTGACTAGGAAGCTCCTCTGATGGTTATTAATCTACTTCCTGTTAACCATATGTAGCCCTTTAATTTCTAGTGTAGACTTTACCTTTTGGAGTATGAGAGCTTCTAATCATTGCCTCCAAAGACAGCTTGAAAGCATCTTCAATTAGCAGTGCTGTGGTTGCCTGAGCTTTTGGACAGGGGGTCACCCCAATGCTACAACATCTAATTTCTTTGAAAAATCTACTACAGGCCACATTCTGTCCCCATCTGTTAGAATCAAAGTCCTGAGGGCAAGGTCTGGTTTTCTACCAGCTTCATCTGGTTAGAAGGTTGTTCCAGTTGACCCTCCCAGTTAAGGGAACCCAAGTCTGAGTTCTTGATAGTCTCATAGAGGTTATCACATTAATGTAAAAGTAAGAACCCAGATTCAACAACATCCAGCGCCTCCCCTCAACCCCGACAAAGGGGCAAAGAACATCTTTATCTTTGGTGTACCTGGTTCAATAGTGACTCAAAGCTACAATGGGATTGCCATTGTGCTGCAGAAGCTGAGATACAGACCAAATATGGTAGTTTTTGCTGAGTTATCTGGGTCTTTTTCTGGGAGACCTGGGAACCACATGAGGCTAGAAAGTTGAAGACACTAATAGTATTTTGGTTTGAAATTTTCCTAGGAGGGATCCATATCAAAAGATCATCTATATGTTCTAGAATGATTCCTTGTGGTTAAAATAGGTCTCTAAGACATCTTTCTAATTCCCTAGCAAAAAGACAGAAGCATTCCCTGAACCCTTGAGGGAAGACTGTCCAAGTGTATTGCTGGCAATCTCCAGTGATTACCAACTCCTGTTTGAAAGCAAACAACTACGGCCTTGGCTACTTTCTCACTGCTGTGATAAAAAAAAAAAAAAAGGGCAAAAGTAACTTGAGAGAAGGAGTTAATTTTGGCTTACAGTTCCAGAGGGATACAGTCCAGCATCTGTCAAAGTCATGGCAGCAGACAGGGTAGTCATGGTAGTAGGTGCAGAAGGATAGCTGGTCACATTGTGTCCACATTCAGAAAGCAGAGAGTGAACAGGATATGGGACTCAGCTATGAAGTCTCAAGACCTGGCCCCAAAGACCCATTTCCTCCACAACCTTCTCAAACAACACAACCAGATAGAGAAAAGTATTCAAGCATGTGAACCTAAGAGATATCTTCCATGTTCAACACGACAGTCTACCCATGATGCCAATAGATTTGTGGCCATCTCATGATGCCAAATGCCCCATGCCCCATAGTCTACAACAGTCTAGAACTGCTCAGAAGTCTGAAGTCCACATCTCATCTGAGATACAGGAACATCTATTAACTGTGAACTCCATTAAAATCAAAGCAAGGCCCATGCTACCAACATACACTGGCACATTGTACAAAGTACACATTGCCATCCCAAGAGGGAGTAGTTGGGCATAGCAAAGAAATTTGAAACAAACCCAGCAAGTAAGTCCAAATCCTGACACTCCATGTCCAGCATCTGGGACTTACGTTGGGATCATCTAGACTATAGAAACCTTAGGAAGCCTCACCCCTCAACTCTGCCCCCTGAAGCACACACAAAGTCTCTCTTGGGTTGGCTCCACTCCACATCTGTGGCTGTTTTCAGCAGATGTCCCATGGTCCTAGCATCGCCGGCATCCTGGGATCTTCACTGAAACTAAGGCTTCACCTTCACAGCTTCACACAGAAGTCTCTCAGAGCCTCCTTGCGGGGATCTGATCCTTCCAAACATGTCTGGGTTTTGTGATTTGAATGTGATGTCTTTCCCATAGACACATATGTTGGAACACTTGGTCCACAGAGGGAGGCACTCTAAGAAGATTGTAAAACCTTTGTGAGGTGGATCTTCATTGGAGGAAGTAGTTTTTCATGTACACTCCACTCTCAGCCTTTCCCCCAAGGTCTCTGAGGAGCTTATGTGGCAAACACTTAACCAACTAAACCAACACTCCAGCTCCTAAGATTTTTTTCTTTAGAGCAAAAGATTTACTTGTGTGAGTGTTTTTCTGCACGGATGCATATGCACCGTGTTTGTGCCTTGCGTTCATACAGACCAGGAAGGGGTATTGGATCCCCAGAAACTGAAGTTACAGATGATTGTCAGCTGCCATATGGGTCTGGTAACCAAACCTGGGTCTACTGCAAGAGTAGCCGGTGCTCTAAACCACTGAGTCTTCTCTCCAGCCCCTCTTCTCAATTTCTGTTTACTATTATAGGAGGGATGTGGAGGTCAGAGGTCAGCTTTGTTGAATCAGTTTCTTTTTTCATCCATTACATAGGTTAAAGGAATCAAAATCAAGTTGCCAGACTTGAATGGGAAGGGACTTTGCTGGTTGGGCCACCTCGCTCCAGCCCCACCTTATCCCTAGATACATTTGGATCATCATACATTTTATACTCTAAAAATTGTCAAGCCTTGCCAATTGGTGGTGGCACACAAGCTTTTAATCCCAGCACTTGGGAGGCAGAGGCAGGCATTATCTGAATTCGAGCCCCACCTGGTCTACACAGTCAGTTCTTGGATAGCCAGAGCTACAAAGAAAAACCTTGTCTTGAAACAAAAAACAAACAAAAATTAGAACTAAAGTATTTTAAATCTACCAAGTCATATAAACTGCTTACTCTAGTATATTCACATGAGTATCATACTTTCTTGAAGTAATCCTATTTTTTTGTTTTGTTTTCATTTGGTTTGGGGAATTACTACAATGGGTTTTGGTTGGATGTGTCTTGAAACAGGGTCTCTTGTAGCTTAGAATGACTCCAATTCTTTGAGCAGACAAAGATCACTTTGAATTCCTGATCCTCTTGCCTCCACCTCCCAAGTGCTTGAATTAATTAAAGGTGTGTGTCACCAAGTCTGGCTTGTAAATCCATCTTTCTCAAAACAAAAAGATTAACAGGAGAATTTGATACCAAATTATATTGACACCAAATTATATTTTCAAGATCTCTTTAGTGGCTGACACCTTAATTCCCATATCTACTTTACGTTTGTGTCGTTCTACACCATTGTTTTGTTGATTATATAAATTTGCCTTTATGTCCATATGTGATTGGAAATGAGGGGCCTCCCAGCTACCACAGAAGAGTTTGTGGACCAACAAGGCTCCTGGACCACCACTGATGTGATCAGCAAGAGCCACTTGTTCCTGGGATCCGGTGTTAATTCTGAGGGAGAACCTTGGCATTCACAAACATTGACTTGAGAGGGTTGGGAAGGAAGTTGGGAGCCTTTCCCACTTTAAATACTCTTGAGACCCTGTAGGGTTGGGAACTGCTTCTGATGAAGCAGAATAGGTAGAAAAGACCAATTATTAAATACTGATTTGTTGATTTATTTAGTAATTTACTTACACTGCTTCTTCTATTTGCCAAGCACGACTTCGTTGTTACCTGAAACAGAATGACCTGGAGAACTAGCTGAAGCAATGGTTGGCTACCTCTAACCTGCTCACTGCCAAGTATGCTTCTGTAAAGTTTTCCTGGCTTGCCCACCCCAGCTTGGGGTCTTGGAGTATAAACTGAGAATACAAACTAGACCTGGGATCCAGCCTTCCAGGAACTATCCTGGTTTCTATACACTGGTGACACCATCTCTCTTCTGCTTCCATTGGGGTCAGAGTGATAATCCAGAAAGATTCCCACAAAAGCACCACTTTAGCAGTCCCTGTGGGACACCTGTCTGAAAACCAAAGCAAGACAGAAGCCACAGGGGAGTGGAGGAAGAGACTGAATTCTGCTTTCATCATCTGAGCTCTGATAATCGACTTGTTAGCCCATAACGATACACTCTTGCTTAGGGCAGTTTTTAACTGTGATATGCTTAGAACATCAGAAAGACAACGCTTTTTGGGGGGGGTGGGGGATGGGTTTCAAAGTTCAGGAGGGAATGACTTTATAATGAACTTTAATTAGAAATCAGTGCAGTATAAGTTTCTTACTGTCATTAGAGCAGCTTTTACCATAGACTTCCTATAAATACTCATTGTTGATTACACTGAATCACATAAGGACTGTTCATACAGCACATGATGTACTCCAGTCACAGGCTCCCCTTACTCCCCTGAGATCCCCTTTCTCACCCCCACCCCTCTCCTCAGTACTTTACCAGCTGAACCCTCTCACCACCCTTAGCTCTCGATTCCATTGCATAGCAACAAGAGATCCCAAGTAGACCAATACAAAGAATGGTTGGGCTGTACAGCTCCAGCCAGGATTCCAGCACTCAGGGAGTTAAGGGCAGAAAGACTGTGAGTTTGGGCTAGCCTGAGCTACAGAGAGAGAAGGAGGAACCTCAAAGATCTACAACTCCAAGGAGAAGAGCTGGCAGGAGATGAAAGTGGAGGCTGAATGGGGACTGGCAGGAGAGCTGGGAAGCTTAGGAGGGGCAGCCTGTGTGTCCTGGTGCACCCCAGTGACCTCTCTGCTTCTCCCTTAACACAAAAGACCTCATGATCAGGTCATATTTGCTGGGACAGGGAGCTTCTTCTATTGTGATGTCCATAGCAATGTCGTGATAAGCCCAACTGATTTCCCCTGACTGTCCTCTGTGCTTAGCTGTACTGTTCTCCCCGGAAGTTTATAGTCTCTGGAAAGGAGGACGATATGGACCTGAAATATAAAGCAAAGGTTATGTTCACAAAGCAGGAGTTGAGTGCTAATGCCCACAACTATGTTCTGGCTGTTCTACATACTCCTTTTTTAAGTTTTTAAATTAGCTACAAAATATAAAGACTTAGATTTTTTCAACCTAAAAAATCTTTCTATCTTCTGAGAAATCTGAAGTATGGCCAGTGTGAATCTAAATTTCGTGAAGGCCATATGCAGTAGAATCTGAAGTAGCCATGTGTGGGGTGGCTGCCCACCACCCCCACATTTCCCCAGAGTGCTCTTGAGTAGGAGCAGCAGGAAATATTAGATAGAAGGATTTAGAGGAGGGAGAAATAGACAGAAAATACAGGATAGCCTCGAGAGGGCCTGGAACCTATTCTATTGGGCTGTCTCTGCCCTAGGGTATTTATAGAAATGCCAAGGGGTGGAGTAAAAGACCTCCCCCCAGCACAGCCCAGTGCAGACCATCTCAGACACCCACACTCAGGCCTGTGGTCCAGTCATCCTCTCTATGCAGACCTGCTGGGTAAAGTCACAGGAAACCTGAAAATGGGCTCCCACAGCCATGGTAGCACTAG